>JAVTVY010017173.1:0-64175 GCA_036873755.1 Hanleya hanleyi | reverse complement strand
CAGGTGGGACGGCTGGTAGTGTTTCATAATTTTATTGTGAAAAGACACACTGAGCAGGAAATTAATGTGCCATATGTCTTTAATTTTTTAATTATCTAATTATTATACCATGTATTTCTTCTGCAAAAAAATCCTTTATCCCCGAGTCGATGACACGCAAGTCTCTACTATAACTAAACAGATGTTTTATAGCAACAACAAAGACGAGCTTTGATTGCCCAATTTGTTGACAAAGCGGCTTTTATTATGCTTGTACAAACGAGTAAAAATTAGACTTGATGACTATACTTACGTAAACTACCAAGGACGTCTCCATCAGCAGGCAGATCAGTGAGAAAATCTGACGAAACGAGGCGAAATACAATACCCGCCTTCCCTCCTGCACATGTTTAGCAGACAACCGGAACAGACCAAAGTGCCGTGAGTGCTAGCGCCATCTTGCGGCCGAAACCGGCATTACGAATAGCGCAAAAGGCGGATTAATATTATTCGTTACCAAGGTGGAGAATATTATAAGAAAAAAATGTAATATTTTCAATGTTTTTTGGCAACTCTAATTGGATGTTATTAATTATGCCCCCACTCCACTTCATCTTAAACATCTCACAAAAAAAATCTCACAAAAAATAATAACTGAAAACAATATGTTTTAAATTTCTATCCTTCTATGTTTTTATTACATAGCAAGTTTATATGATAAAACAATGAAATATGTGTATGACTGATTTCTTAGTGTGTGAAATCTTCATGATGCTGAGCATGGCGAGAGAACAGGTTCTGTATGATGCTATCTCCCCTCAGAGGTAGCCATCCTCTGATCACTTTGTCCCTGTGGAGAAGAGTGCCAACAATCCACCAGCAGCTCCTACAGATACCATATAATTACTGAAACACAGAGTCAAGGAAACCAAAACTGTCAAATACTGTATCATAATTCTAAATATACACGCGAGTAATCGAGTCCATTATGAAAATTAATAAATTTAATCACTTTTGTGATATTAGGTGAAACAAATATCTTTAAATTTTCACCCAAGAGTCTGAATCCTTAAAATTTCTAGATTTTCAAATTCTCTAATGAATCCATCAGAGGAAGTGGATTTGATAACCTGATAATAATGAGATGATATTGAAACATATTGAATTTTCTTCCCGTGCCAAATAGAGGGTGTGCCCCAATAGAGGGTGTGCCCCAATTAGGGAGATCTAAAAACCCTGTGGCTTAAGAACAAATTTATGCAGAATGTTAGATAATTAGACAAAAACTAGGAGGAAAAAATCTCACAGGCTGTCAATTAATTTCACGAATCTGATTCGTCACTCTACACTGAATGGTCAGACGTCAAATTTCACATGGATTGAATGGAACTTAGTCCTGGACAGGTAGACAAGCAGTACAACCCGGACACTGACAAGCCCTAACTTTACACCAAACAGACATCAGAATTATGGGCACAGTATATACTATTCAGTTTGATGTGAAGAACACATGTACAGCCTAGTTAAGCAATGTATAAATTTTAATCCAATAGTAGAATTAAGAAATAATGTTTTTATAGGCATGCCTATGAAAACATTATTTCTATTCTATTGCACTACCCAAATTGATTATCAACAAAGATTATAATGAAAAGTTGAAAACATATTTTAAACTTTGACAACCTTTCTCCCCTTTCTTGAAAAAACTCGTCCACTGATGCTTCCGTCTCAGTTGGTATAGTGCCAATGTCAGTGGACAAGTCTATGTGGTCTCTCAAATGGGGAGTGACACTGTCAGCTGTGTGGAAATTACGTTGATATATGTCTATTTGTGTCGCTTTGTTATAATCAATTTCACGATGGAAACAACAGTTAAACTTGAGAAAGAAATTTCATCTTGTAATTTATTAGTTTGTTGTATTCGATTGTTACTTGTAAGGAAGCAGACGTCCCTTTCCTCATCCGACTTGTGAAATGGAATCTCCCAATGAACACCTGCACTTGACACCTGTAATAAATGCATGGTTAGCTCAATTTTATTGACACAAGTATTATAGAATTAGGAGAATATCCAGCATAAGAACATGTACCAACACCGGGGTGTTGTGTAATACACCGGGGCGTTGTGTAATACACCGGGGTGTTGTGTAATACACCGGGGTGTTGTATAATACACCGACCGGGGTGTTGTATAATACACCGGGGTGTTGTGTAATACACCGGGGTGTTGTGTAATACACCGGGGTGTTGTGTAATACACCGGGGGGTTGTACAATACACCGGGGTGTTGTGTAATACACCGGGGTGTTGTGTAATACACCGGGGTGTTGTGTAATATTTTCCACGGTAAACCATTTAGGTTACCCTAACTGTTCCCATGATAACCAGGGCATGGGTTCCAATCGAGTTAGATTGTGAGACTGTTTGGATTCCCGTCAATTACAACGAAAAGCAAGACTGGTAGCCTGAATAGGCAACGAACATTCAAACCAAGGATTTTAGGTAACCTATTTGGGCCCCTTAAAATCTGGTTTACATAACCTTTGGGCAACCCAGCTAAGTCATTAACTATTACATAAACATCCACGCAACACGAGATCTACATGTAGGAAAAGGATACACTGTTGGGTTGAGTGTCCGCAGAACGTAAAATGACAGCGCAATCAAGAGCACCAGGTAGAGGGCATTGTTGTAGAATATGGAGAAAGTTGTCGCCTCATAATCTGCTACCTCGTTCTTCTTCCATAGAATTCTGAAATAACAAGGGATGGTTGAAATGCATGGTCAAACATGACATGAAGCCAACATTTGTATGTGTAGAGCTGGATATGTAACCAGTAATGCATACAAGCAGTAGAGAGCATCAGCCAATCACAAGCACCTGTGGGGTTATTCCTCAAAGGGTGACATTCCATTTTGGCATTCACGACTGCTCGGCTTATTCCGTGAAGTTATAATACCACGCGCATTAATGGTGTAAGGATTTTACAGCTCTCAGCTGTAAACCGTGATTCGCCGCACGTGAGGCACATCACATGCTGTAGGATGTGTTTCCCCTCACTTAGTCCTCATTGTATTTCTCTCTTATCGGGAGATAAAATAAATATCCAAATGAAATGACATTCCCTTGATAATGATTCCACCAGAGAAGAATCTCTTCTAATTTGAGGTGTTTCTCTCAGTTTTTCTTCTTGAGCTAATCTCCATCAGTGTCCATGGTAACGGAAGTCACAGCTGACATGCGCAGTTCAGAGTTTCCATGTGATATTATTCTTTCAACATGGATGCCAATATGGACTCCTAGCAGTGCAGGACGAGGTTCTAATGTCCTACATTATCCGAGATCGTGTCGAGTGTCCATTTTGGATGTCTACATGCTATTCAGAGGATTCACTTTAAACTCATCGAGGCACATTTTGCACAACATCCTGTCTACGCGTATAATTAATTGAGACTTGGAAATTCTGAAAGTATTCTTGTTTCATTTATACCTGCACTTCCAATGAAAGCTCCTCATTCCTCTACAACTGATTACCTTTCATCTTTTTCTTTCTTTCCCATCTTTTTATCATCAGCTAATTTTTTCATCATATCTCTGGCCACAGCCTCTTCTCTCTTCAGAGCAATTCTGTCAATTAAAAATGATAAAATCATCCTTGCTTGCACATATACAGATTACGAAAATGTAAAAATACAACAATCTACAATCGGAGACATGCATAGTTTTTTCAAATGAGGGATCGATATCTTCGTGATGATACCATTCCTTCTCCACCGTGGAGAATAAAAGTACATGTGAGTTTGATGGAGGGAATAATGATGGCAATTAAGAAGTGATTATAGTAGAGCGGTCCGTCACAGAATGGTTACTTGTGTGTGCACCACGTCACTAAAAGACTGCAGAATAAACTTAAACGCATGGTGACAGCCTCAATATTTCTACAAAATTTTATTCGTCAACAATTTGTCAAAGTTTACTGAGTTTATCTAGAGTTACTTTGCTACTACATTATGCCAAGCTTATCAGTGGATCAACAGGAGAAGAATTGATACCTTTTATCATGATCATGGAAAGGGGCTGGTACCTTTACCTTCAACAGAGAAGCCACAGTAGGGGATAGATATTAAAATGGCTCCCTTTAAAAGGAGTTTAATATGTCAGTACACTATTATCAGTACACACAGTGTACTATGTATTCTGGATATCTGAGAAATAATTGTTATTCAAATGAATGGGGCTCAATCACACTCCTATCTCACGGAGTAAAATATGCATGGCCGGAGTCGCACGGTGGAAGATTCTTTGGGATCACACGTACCCTTGATGAATCTAGCAGATACAGTCCAGACAAGCTGATATGGCATTATTCACTTTTCACCTAATGACCTCAATTAAATAGTCATAGGATTCAGAATCAAAGCGATCTCAGATTTTTGTATACAAATCTGTATATAATACCAGAAATACTGTTCAAACTGTTAAAATGACAGGGGGTTCCTTTCGCAGTTACAAACACTGATACATTATTTACAAGCTTGTGAATAATTTCAATGATAAAGTGGCAAACAGCTGTCAAAGTAAACAAAATCCAAAGAGTTTTGTCTGGAATAGAGCCATGGTCTATGCAGTCCTGGGTCTGCTCTCGATTGTAATCTTTTTACTGAAATGTCCACAAGTTCGCTCTACTGTAATCTCTGCATGGTATACATATACTTACTTGTGCTTCAGAACAAACTTGACGTTTTTGTAGGCGAATGCAACGAGGTAAGTACTAACGAGCGACATCACACCAAACCAGATAGCAGACTGATAAAGATCCATTTGGTGAATTCTCCAGAATAACCCTGAAATACAATCACACAATGTTATAGTCATTCATCATTGAGTGGAATACCGTTATTCTTTCCAACAATTCAAAAAAGTTCTGTTCTGAATTAGTGTTAGTGTTAACAGTTTACTGGTACCCGGTCAGGTGAATTTTCAAGGAGAGTGGTCACAAAGTGGTAACTGTTACCTCCATCTTCCTTGTCATAACTTTTCCTACAACACAGTGTGTAAGCCTGTCCGGCCGGGATACATTTATGATGATGGAACTGTACGTCTTCCTGACAAAATCGCTGATGACACACACAAACAATTGTCATCTTGGCAACATTTCAGGGCGATAGGAAGACAAACAGAAGAGACCATCATGTGTTGGTGACAATTCTAGACCATAACTGAATAATCAAGGTAATGGGAATAAATTCAGACAAAAACAGCCATTTTAGTGCCGCATGCTTTCACTCTAGCGATAGTGAGGTAAGAAAATATAAGAAATTTTGTGAAAGGATGGAATATTTCTCCATATAATATCACTTTCATAAGTACATAAAAGACATATATTTATTCATGTATAGTTCTCATTATTAATATGTAGAAATAAGCGTGTAATTTTCTTCCACGTTCTCAGCAGAGGTCAAAATGCAAAGCGCACTCATAACTGCTACTGTGCCCCTTTTCGATGCGACACTGTGCGCCTTTGTGAAGAGGTAGAAAATCGCGCTGTACGACTTTTCGACGTGCTACCCAATTTTTCATGCACAATATGGATGCTATTTTTGCACATATCACTCTCCTTCTGAAATATGAATCGTCCAACAAAGGAAAGACAGAAGTGTCAACATTGATGCCCCTTTCAGGGCAAAGATGACTGCCCAATAATTGGAGGTCACGATGCAAGACAACAATTTCTCTTGCATTTTAGACTCATTATCCTTCTTTTTTTTCTGCCTAAAAGCAGTTATACACTATGGAGAAGATCACTAATTTGGATTTGCAATTATTGTGATGTCAGTTTGCCAGTGCCTTAGGTTACAACGAAACTTAACCATCTAATGTTTGGAATTGGCTACGACTTCCATGTATAACATGCAGATTTCATTGATCTAAACTTGGATTTTAGATGAAGTCAGCGCATCCAGTCGGCATTTAAAATACGAAAACGTGCATACAAATTGCCTGTATAACTTGAGCAAGTATACGTCAACACCCTAAGTTGTAATCGAGAAAACCACTGGATTGACAAGTACGGTACATTCCGAACTTGGAATTTAAAATAGAAGGCAATACAATTTATACCCGAAAATGTATGCTTTCACAATCCAAATTAAACATTTTACAAAGGTGAAAATTCAAGATCCAAAATTGTGCCGATATATCGAGATTGGCATGAGGTACGGTAATTTCCAAATTTGCTTCTGCAAGATATGAAAAAAATGTACCGGTAATATAAATCACATGTAATTTATATTTTCATCCGACGACACCGAAATTGAGAGAATACATTCCGTTCTGCACAACATATAAAAAAAAATATAATTAAAATTACCTGTGGATGCAGTTTTTTACATGCACGGAGAAATTACGATATATAACATTTTCGCCAATACCGGCATATAGAAATATTGAGATTGGCAAGAAATACGGTACAGCATATCCTGAACCTGGTGTTGTGGGATATCAAACAATAATGTAAATTTATACATGTTTTAACAGGTAGAATTTGCGAGGACACCCAAAATAAATATGCATTCATCAGAAGATGAAAATACATATACCCGTAAATTTAAACCTTCGATATTACTATGGCGTACCACCCAAAGGATGTGATTGGAGCTAGGAGCATATGAAAAATATGACCTATGAAAAAAAATACAAATGTATACTCCGAATAATTCCAAGCCAGCGAGTATCATGCTTTTCAGGTACGGTCGTGAATTGGTGTATACTTTCATGCAATTCGAAGACGTTGAACCGAACAGAAAACATTAAGAGTGCATGGTCATACCCATGCAGGATTAGTTTTATCCTTTGTCCCAATAAATTGATCAAGTTCCAAGAGATTGTTCAAGTATGTAGCTGCGGACCGGGGCAAGTTCTGTTATGTTCGAATGTAACATGAATATATTTACAGAGAGAAATAGACGTCTTCACCTAAAATCAGCGATTTTGCAGTAATACTTCACGGCCCTGTCCTTCGAGAACCGTGATACTCAATGTCTTGGAATTATTCTGTGTATATCAAAATGTGGATCTTTATGCCAGTCAAAATGTTTCTTTAATAGGTAATATTTTATTTTGGAGAAGGATTATTTTTAGCACCACAAACTGGGGACGATTTCTGGCTCGAATGTACTGCATCCTTCACGTCAATATTTCGTACATACTGAGACATCGGCAAGGAATACAATTTGTTAAAAAAAAGAAGAAAAAAAAAGAAAGAAATAAAATACTATACTGGCCGGGTACAGTCTGCATGATAATTTTTGAAACACTTCTTTGTTCCTTCTGTAAGCATTGCAGTTTTGGTATATTCAGAATTTGCAATGATATAAAAAACAAAATCCAAATCTCAAAAGCAAAGCAACTTGTCAGCCTAGATGTTGTATTTTACATTATTGCGGTGGTACGACATAGATGATCTCCACATGAACATTTTCAGACACTTGGTGCTTAAAACTAAAGTTTTGAAACTTACTCGTAGTGTTGAAATAACCCTTTAAGTGTGTCCACAGGGACTGCTCTGTAAGTGTTGTCCCTGTCGACACACTTAAAGTATGGCAAGCCAAAGTGCTTTTTATTCCGAATTAAATCTAATTTGCAATATCGGAAATTGCAATTCCCGATATCGGAATTAGAATTTCCGATATGGGGAGTTAAGTGACAATTTCCGATATCGGAAATAGAATTCCCTATATCGGAAATGAAAACTCTGGAAGCTTTACGAAAACTAGAATTGCAATTCCAATATCGAAAATTCAGTGACAATTTCCGATATCGGGAATTGAAAATTCCGATATCGGCAATTGTCTCCGAATTTCCGATATCGGAAATTGCAATTCTCGATATCGGAAATTCTAATTTCCAATATCGGAAATTGCAATTCCCGGTATCGGAAATAGAATTTCCCATATCGGAAATTAAGTGACAATTTTCGATATCGGAAATAGAATTTCCCATATCAGAAATTGTCACTGAATTTCCGATATCGGAAATGAAAGCTCTGGAAGCTTTACGTAAACTAAAATTGCAATTTTCGATATCGCAAATTCAGTGACAATTTTCAATATCGGGAATTGAATTTCCGATATCGGGAATTGTCTCCGAATTAATTGAATTTCTCATATTTGGTGTGCGTATCTCTGGATCATTTCACTGTGAATGGTCTACTGCAAATTGGACAGCCGTACAATGCTTCAGTATGTACGTCCCTGTGCCGCTGGAGGTTGAACCTTCATTTGGTAAAAAAGTTACATTTATGGCAGTGAAATATGTTAGGCTTTGCGAGCTTTGCGGATTTCTTCGTGGATCTTCCGTGGACTGGTTGTGGGCCTACGAATATTTCTTGGAATGATTCTTCCTCTGATATTCTTAAAACTATTTAAAAACTATACGACAACATGAAAATGAAACGGGTCATGGCGCCATAGTGTGGGTTCTGAGATATGAAACCCACTGGAATAATAAAGTCATCATTCGGCCCTACACATGAACACTAGTATCAGTGCCGATTAGACATTGCTATAGTACATGTGCACAGTAATTGCACTTCGCTCTTTACTGTGCACGCCAAAAATGCGGACAGGAACTCATCAAAAACTCGAACAGTCGAAGAAATCCCCTCAGCAGAAGTACGGACAGTCTCATTTCAGGACATGAACACTTGTTCCTAAATATTTGCCTCTTTATACTTATATTTATCTCCTCTGTACCAATCATATTTGATTAACTACCATTCTAGTTTATTATAACATACATACTAAAATGTGAAATCCTATACCACAAGAACAGTCAACTTCATAACTGTAAAATTCGACAGAGTTTTGATAAATTTCGAACATGAACACGATTATGATGAAAACGAGATGATCTATGGAGTTGAATTTGACACAGGATCTGCCAAAATAAATCTAGAACATTGTCTCATTCAGTTTCTTCCATAAAGTGATGTGTAACACGCAAATAATTGTAAAATGCTCAACCTCCATCTCAGCACACGTGTCGACTCGGTGCGATCACGTCATAAATGGGCACAGATGGCTCGTCAAAAATAAATCCCAGGCGGACAGGGTTATACACTGTGTACAAGGTTTAGCAGAAAACCTTCCAAGTTATGAAAACAAGCTTATAGTTGGACGAGTTCCAACATATACCTAACCAGCAATTATCAAAGACACCGGGATTCATACAAATCAAAATTTTGAGTGTGCACGACGATGCATAGTGTTTTCAGTTTGTGGTACATTTATATACCAATGAAACTGCATATTCTCTCTTATTTACAACTACAACTGTTTATTTTTTTATTTAGGCCTAAACAAATTATCACTTGAAATTCTATGTCAAAGTGCTTCATGAATTCACATTTCTTCAGTTTTCTCGAGTAAACATGGGCAAGTGATGTTTCAAGGAAGTTTTCATGAAATTGGCCCCTGGCTGGTACTTGGCCGGTATGTTTCTTTGTGAGAAGTAACAATAACCTTATATATGACTGATATGACAGTGGGAATAAAGAAATTGAATTTTGCATTTGTCATACCATTTCCATTATTACAGCGGAAAAGATGAAAGATAAAAGATAATTCAATAAATGATTTTACTGCTCGCACAGAAACATGCCTATCAATTATCAGCCTGCTCTTTTGAACCAGTCTGCCGGAGGAGAGTCCGGGTGAATGTGCTGAGCAAGCCAAGCAGGCAAATCAGCTGTGCTTTGTATCGGGCAGTCGATTGTCCAACATTTTGCACCATAAACCATGTAAACAGCTGGGTTTTTTTATGATAAAATACTACAAAGTACCAATTATGTTTTCTAGAAGTCATAATATGATATATAGGTATCAGTCTGTACATTTTTAATATCGGTCTGTCCTTTTTAGAACCTGTATTTAGTGCAGGACTGTATTTAGTGCAATCTGTTTAATGATTTTAATCAAGGTTAGTAAATTAACAAGTACAATCTGTACTGAACTATTAACATGTAGCAATTCAGATCATAAATTGATTCCAACTTATAGTACGTCTTGGTGCAATGTATATACAAAATTATACGACACCATATCTCACCACAAACTTTTCATACCGAATTTAGTCCTTGTCTTGTGTAAAAACATGGTGAGCTGTAAAAAGTGTACCTAAATTAACCGAGGAGAGGTTATAAGAGAGCTAAAAATCGATCCCACAAATTTCGTGAAGGAAGTCATTTTTTCTGGTCAACCTACCATATTATATTTCTGATTAAATAAGTCCATTTATTTTCAAATGAAATATTAATGAAAATAAAATATTCTATTTCAATTTAAACAAGTGATATCAGAAGTGATGAAGAATTTCAAGTGGTTATCAGTAGATTGGGCATTTAATTCAAGCTCACCGGGGGTTTGAACTGTTGTGTCATTATTTCAAAAAAGGAGAAATGGTAGCCATTTACATGAGGAATATCAAAAATGTTCAAAGGCTACAACAACTGCTACATTTATAGGCTACAACTAATGCTGCCATTAGGGGTCGTACTATTACCCAGCCGTTGCCCAGCCGCTGCCCCAGCCGTGACGGCCGTTCCCAGCCGACATATATTTGTTATTTACGGCATTATTCTGAGGAATTACAACTATTAATGCATTCTGTTATAATATTTATACAATTCTGCTTTTATCTATAGTATATTTTCAGGTAAATATCGGGTCCTGAAAGGCCCTTATATAATAAAACTGACTAAAAGTAAGCCATACCCACAATTCCTAGTACAAGCTTCAGACTCAAAATATAATAAAACGGACTAAAAGTAAGCTGTACCCACAATTCCTAGTACAAGCTTCAGACTCTACAACAAATGCCCAGGCGTTACCAAACCATAATAGAATGTTCGGTGTACCATCATATGGGGAAAATAAACAGTACGTTTATTTAGTTTTGTTTTGGATTATCCAAATACCAGTTGTTGTTTCGTGTATTTTTTGGCTGTAGGTAAGTATTAAGCCAGCGTAGTACACTCATCAGGAGACTCACGCAGTGTTGATTTATTTGTAGAAATCAGTCAAAAGAACTAGATGTGCGCTAGACTTTCGATTTTTCAAGGATTTCTCCCAAGTTTAGTTTAGGGAGAAAGTATACTGTTGGAATTTTCCTATTAATGTGTAATAGGTATCTGAAACAACTAGGGCGGAGCGCCGCACTGATATTCAGTCTGTGTACGGTATTACGTACAAGTTCCACAGTTGAATCGATATCGATATTGTCGATTTCGACATAGTGTATGCCGTCGTATGGTTGTCTATACGTTTCATTTTATGTAGTTCCCTATATTGAGAAGGACGGTCATATTATTTTTATCGGCCCGTGACACCACAATATCATCGTGGCTTTTCAGTTTATCCAGAGCTTGTCTCTCAAGTGAGAGATTAGTCATTGGTCTCCAACTCTTCTGTAACTGAATCTTGAGTCTGAAGCTTGTACTAGGAATTGTGGGTACGGCTTACTTTTAGTCAGTTTTATTATATTTTGAGTCTGAAGCTTGTACTAGGAATTGTGGGTACGGCTTACTTTTAGTCAGTTTTATTATATATGCTGAGCACGGCCGTCACGGCTGGGTAATCGGCTGGGTAATAGTACGACCCTGCCATTAGCCCAAGAACAAGAATCAAATAGATGCTGTATGAATAGATCGGGGTACGATATAGTGTTTTTGTATAGTTTTAAGCATCTTAAAGTCAAAAGTATTATCGGAGGCATCAATTTAAATGGCTACAGCAGAGTGCTGTGTTTGATAGATTGGTTCATTATGTGTCAGCTGATTGCCGATCTGAAAACCGAGTGGACCTAACAAATTCTCCTGGCACATGTTTTCACCTTTACACATGGATATTGCTCAAAATTATGAGCTATAGCTCTAAAATGGCCTATAATAGCTAAAATGAAGAATTATAATAATTGCTTGTTGCTAAAACAAGTAACTTGCCCTAACAGTAACAAACCCCAGAACTATCCTTCTTGTCTTTCTACGATTGTTCATCTAAATTACAAACTACAACAACAACAAGTACCACAGAATAAACATTGATAGAAAGATGTGTAGTTACCATACCAACTGCCAGTAGCTGGTCTTTGGTAAGTTTTGTGAACAAATACTTAAGTTGTTGTTGTTGCAATCAGACATGATTGCAGACGTGGCAAAACTTCGGGCACCTGTCCCTTCAAAAGGAGGTTTTTAAGTAACATTGTGACAAACTTACATAATGGAACAACCGAAACTATGAAGGCGTTTCCATAGAACAAGGCTGATGACTTTGTGCTGACATTTCGACTGAAATCTTGGAGCAAAAGCTCTTCTTCTTTGGTCAATTTCTTCTGCGTCGGCATCTTGCTCGTGTTGTTGAACAGGAAAGGAACGAATGAGCATATTTACCGAAAATTATAGCTTTATAGAAGAGCTCTTGTTCCAGGGAGGTAATTCAGAAAGACACCGATTTGACCATATGTGACCACACCAGGATAAAGCGGGTGAATGGGCAATTGTAATAAAAAGGATTAGTAAGACAACCCGGGAAGACACCAAACGGTATATTTTTGCTCCACTGAGTGGCAAAGGACCAGCTTGTGAAATTCTACTTGTAGTTCCAGTTTAATACGTCTTATAAGTTGGCGCCCAGACTTTCCCAGTTCACAGTTCACTATTCAAGTAGCAAATCAGGGGAGTTTCTTATATAATAAAAGACGTGCCGCGATTTTAATAGTAAGGTTTGGAGTGCCAACATGAAATATTACGTACCGGTAGCCACACGGGAGAACGTTTTACTTATTATTATTTTTTTTTTTTTAATTTAAGTATATTATCTTGTCGTATACTATTTATGAATCACATAATCTTAAATTAGTGTTTGCGCAAAATCGTCTTTTTCGAGGTAAAATCAGCACCCTTTTGATTCGTAAACTTATGCAGTCCAGAACCAAGATACATTTTCCCCTAAATATTCGTCGTGGCAGTAGCTTGTTGTCGCCCAAAAACGGTTTTGGTTGGAGACAGGCTTCATATGTTTACAGAGAGAAAACTGTGGTGTTTTCACTTCCAAACATGCAGACGTTTTTGCCCTAATCCTCTAGACACTTCAAGAAGCTGATATTGAAGAACCGTAATCTGGCCCAGGGAAATACTGAGACCATACAAGAAGATACCGGTACCGTAATATACTTTAAACTAACTTTCATACTTGATATTTATTTTTTAACCCGGTTGGGGACCGAGTGCTCGTTAAACTGGGCCAGGTCCTTTCCCTACCGGTGAGGTAAACTATTTCCGAGGTTAGCTCTGCATGACATCATTTAACCATGTATTTGCATCAAGCTGGGATATTGTATCCCAGTATATTAACCATTTGAGTTTTCAGAAGACAAAGAAAATATGCCTTCCTATCGCAAATCCCATAGCCGTTACACCAGTAATTCAAGAAAGGTTCGCGCTCCAATCCAAATAATTATCGCCCAGTAACTCTCACAAGCCAGGTGGTCAAGCTACTAGAGAGAATTTTATGTGACAAGTTGAACAGTTTTCTGCAAAAAAATAACATTATTTCATGCCACCAGCATGGATTCCAACAAAAATGTTCATGTACCACCCAACTCCTGGAGTGTCTGAATGACTGGACGAAATCTTACGACTTGGGGCACGGAACAGATATTATTTACCTGGAATTCTCTAAGGCCTTCGACTCGGTCCCCCACAAAAGGTTGTTATACAAACTCAGGCACTACGGTATCAAGGGACGTTTTTTATCATGGATAGCAGCATTTCTCAGCAACCGGAGACAACGGGTTATACTACGTAATGGTTCCTCCTCGTGGAGAGACGTGATTAGTGGAGTCCCTCAGGGGTCCATTCTGGGACCTATTCTATTTGTTCTGTACGTGAATGACATTCCGACCAGTGTCACTGCTATAGCCAAATTGTTTGCGGACGACACCAAGCTTTATCGTCAAATTCTGAGTATTGACGACTGCCACCTCCTACAAGGGGACTTAGACAGGCTCAAAGCCTGGACTGCTCAATGGTTACTTTTCTTTAATGCCATTAAATGTGTAGTATTGCGCATACGAGAGGCCCTTAACTACGTCTATACACTCAACGGTGAAATTCTGAAGGAGGTCTCTGAACACAACGACCTTGGCGTCATTATCTCATCAGATCTAAAGCCAGCAAAACATATAAGCAGTATAGTAAGTAAGGCAAACCATCGCATAGGGATCATCAAAAGGTGCTTTTCTAATATCACAAAGGAGAAGATAGCAGTCCTCTACAAGTACACAGTACGCCCGGTTCTAGAATACGGGAGCGTTTCCTGGAATCCTTACCTAGTGAAAGACATAGCCTTATTGGAAAAAAACGCAGGCTAGGTGTCTAAAACTGTCCAGTAACCCTCCGGAATTTCCTTCCTTGGCCGACCGTAGGAAGCAGACTGATTTGATAGAAACTTATAAAGTATTGAACGGTGAATACAAAACCCCGTCAACAGACTTATTCACTCTTCGGTCACATGGCAGAAACCTAAGGGGCCATACCGAGACTCTATACAAGCCCTTTGCTAAAACGCGGATCAGACAGGAGTTCTTTGCTCACAGGATATTAAACAACTGGAACTCGCTATCTGAAGAGGACGTTTCATCTCCAAGCCTGCAGAGCTTTAAAAGGAAGATGAGAGCCGCGCCTTCGGATGAAGCGGCTTAATTACCAAGTAAGTAAGTATCAAGTAATGATTGTACCTTTACACTCTCTGGCAAATCGGTAGGCCCCTACTTTGGAATTATTGTTCTCCAACCGTTGGGTGCATGCCAGCTGGTGACTTGCATGCTGACCCTGCATAAGTACACCTGGCGAAAGAAAATGTAATACTCTGCCCTGCATGACGCCCGTTTGTCAAAGTAGCTGTTAATTCACAGAAAAATGCTTTAACCAGAACAGTGCGAATGTTAAACCATCCCACGCCGCCCCGATAGCTCCCCGGCAATTGTCAGCTATCCTAGAGTCGGAGACACGGTGAGGTCTTATCAAATATATATATATATAACCTTTCCCGTACCAACACAGCAGCGATGGTCATTCCCTGGTAGTCTGGTAAAAATTGTACTGTGTTTATCGAATTAAAGCCTATCTGACATTTGGATATGTCGCTTGTAGGAACTAACTGTCTTGCATACTTCGTACAGGGTCTCATATTGAAGCTCTTGGCGTACTACAGCTGGGGTAGGTTGGCCTGGATACGACGTCATACTGCGCAAGCGCAGTCAAGAAGTAGTAGCGAAAGCGGGCATTTGGATAACGATTTCTAGGGGCTATTCTTGGTCCCAGTGGGCTGCACAGGGCGTCATCTTCACGCCCTCGGCATGTAGACTATGAATGGAGCAACCTCCAAACAGGGTTATCTCCCCTTCTGCCGGTCGATCGACCGGCAGAAGGGGAGATAACCCTGTTTGGAGGTTGTCAGTAGAGTGGTTCGACAGGAAGTGCTGGAATGGTGCGCATGCTCAGTTGAAGAGTAGTAGCGAAATAGGGCATTTTAGAGCTTCGCAGGGGTATGTTTGGGCGATTGAGGGATCATTCTGGGTCCAACTATGGAGCGCAGGTTTTCGTCTTGAAGCTCCCGGCGTGTAAATTACGCTTGGGATGGCTTTAACTGGAAGTGATGTCATGGTACGCGTGTGCAATCGAGGAGTATTAATTCGCGAAAGATGACAGTTTAGAGGTGCACAGGGACGTGTGAGCGTGAGATAGCGGCCATCTTGGGTCCAAATATGGCGTGCAATGTGTCACAAGTAGTATATAATAGCTAAATTCATTAGCATTTTTGAACGTGAGGGTGACGACGTCACTCCCGGTCACGCGACTTCTGGGTCAAAGATCACTTCGGTGTCAATCTCGGCATGCCATGGAAGTGAGGCTATAGCGCGCATGTGCAGACAGGGAATTATGGGAAAAGGGCATTGGAATGGTCGTTTTGGTGTCGAGGTGGGTCATTCGTGGTTCGAATGGGTCGTGTGAAGTGTCAATGTGAAGTACTCGTCGGGGAGCGTCCGACTGGACTGGTGTGTCGTGAAAGTAAGGCTATGGCACACATGCGCAGACAGGGAATTGTGAAAAACGGACATTTGGGGTAGGAGTATTGGGGTGGTCATTTTTTTTCTGGTGGATTCTACTATTGGATGAAGGTACTTGCTTCCCCTGTCTCTCACTGTAGAGTACGATGGAAGGGGTCTTGAGGCCACGGGTTGATTTTCGCTGGAAAATTATTGCATGCGCAGTGCGCAGGCAGCCCTGAATGGATGTTTTGGAGTCGAGGTGGACCAATATCGGACCAAAGGGGTCATCTGAGGTATCAGCTTGAAGCACTCGGGGGAGAGTGTGACTGCATGGACCGGTGAGTCGTAGAAATGAGAATTTTGTAGTTGTTGAGATTGTGTAGTCTCTCAATTTTGGAAAAACCCCAAATCAATCGAAGTAATCCAGTTGCCCTTTGTAGTAGAGAAAGCAGAAAGCGAGTATTTTTGCCCTATGACCTTTGTGGAGGGTTTTACAATAACGCTTTAACACCATATCTTAACGCCTTAACGTAGATGACGGACAGGTTCCGAGGATGGGATCCTTCGGTAAACAAGTCTTCCTGTGTGAATTGTCCATGGCTACACCCATCAGATCATCTAGGTCTACCACGTTGATCTGCTCAGGTTTGAATAAATGGGCTTGATCGCTTTCGTGAGGAATGCCTGCGAGGAAGCTCACATTCTGTTGGGTGCATGCCAGCTGGTGACTTGCATGCTGACCCTGCATCAGTACACCTGGCGAAAGAAAATGTAATACTCTGCCCTGCATGACGCCCGTTTGTCAAAGTAGCTGTTAATTCACAGAAAAATGCTTTAACCAGAACAGTGCGAATGTTAAACCATCCCACGCCGCCCCGATAGCTCCCCGGCAATTGTCAGCTATCCTAGAGTCGGAGACACGGTGAGGTCTTATCAAATATATATATATATAACCTTTCCCGTACCAACACAGCAGCGATGGTCATTCCCTGGTAGTCTGGTAAAAATTGTACTGTGTTTATCGAATTAAAGCCTATCTGACATTTGGATATGTCGCTTGTAGGAACTAACTGTCTTGCATACTTCGTACAGGGTCTCATATTGAAGCTCTTGGCGTACTACAGCTGGGGTAGGTTGGCCTGGATACGACGTCATACTGCGCAAGCGCAGTCAAGAAGTAGTAGCGAAAGCGGGCATTTGGATAACGATTTCTAGGGGCTATTCTTGGTCCCAGTGGGCTGCACAGGGCGTCATCTTCACGCCCTCGGCATGTAGACTATGAATGGAGCAACCTCCAAACAGGGTTATCTCCCCTTCTGCCGGTCGATCGACCGGCAGAAGGGGAGATAACCCTGTTTGGAGGTTGTCAGTAGAGTGGTTCGACAGGAAGTGCTGGAATGGTGCGCATGCTCAGTTGAAGAGTAGTAGCGAAATAGGGCATTTTAGAGCTTCGCAGGGGTATGTTTGGGCGATTGAGGGATCATTCTGGGTCCAACTATGGAGCGCAGGTTTTCGTCTTGAAGCTCCCGGCGTGTAAATTACGCTTGGGATGGCTTTAACTGGAAGTGATGTCATGGTACGCGTGTGCAATCGAGGAGTATTAATTCGCGAAAGATGACAGTTTAGAGGTGCACAGGGACGTGTGAGCGTGAGATAGCGGCCATCTTGGGTCCAAATATGGCGTGCAATGTGTCACAAGTAGTATATAATAGCTAAATTCATTAGCATTTTTGAACGTGAGGGTGACGACGTCACTCCCGGTCACGCGACTTCTGGGTCAAAGATCACTTCGGTGTCAATCTCGGCATGCCATGGAAGTGAGGCTATAGCGCGCATGTGCAGACAGGGAATTATGGGAAAAGGGCATTGGAATGGTCGTTTTGGTGTCGAGGTGGGTCATTCGTGGTTCGAATGGGTCGTGTGAAGTGTCAATGTGAAGTACTCGTCGGGGAGCGTCCGACTGGACTGGTGTGTCGTGAAAGTAAGGCTATGGCACACATGCGCAGACAGGGAATTGTGAAAAACGGACATTTGGGGTAGGAGTATTGGGGTGGTCATTTTTTTTCTGGTGGATTCTACTATTGGATGAAGGTACTTGCTTCCCCTGTCTCTCACTGTAGAGTACGATGGAAGGGGTCTTGAGGCCACGGGTTGATTTTCGCTGGAAAATTATTGCATGCGCAGTGCGCAGGCAGCCCTGAATGGATGTTTTGGAGTCGAGGTGGACCAATATCGGACCAAAGGGGTCATCTGAGGTATCAGCTTGAAGCACTCGGGGGAGAGTGTGACTGCATGGACCGGTGAGTCGTATAAATGAGAATTTTGTAGTTGTTGAGATTGTGTAGTCTCTCAATTTTGGAAAAACCCCAAATCAATCGAAGTAATCCAGTTGCCCTTTGTAGTAGAGAAAGCAGAAAGCGAGTATTTTTGCCCTATGACCTTTGTGGAGGGTTTTACAATAACGCTTTAACACCATATCTTAACGCCTTAACGTAGATGACGGACAGGTTCCGAGGATGGGATCCTTCGGTAAACAAGTCTTCCTGTGTGAATTGTCCATGGCTACACCCATCAGATCATCTAGGTCTACCACGTTGATCTGCTCAGGTTTGAATAAATGGGCTTGATCGCTTTCGTGAGGAATGCCTGCGAGGAAGCTCACATTCTGTAACCTTATAGTTTCGTAGGCGGGCTGCCACTGGCTGTTGCACCAGACTATACGGGTGTAGCTTATGGGCCCTTCCTCTAAGAATGTGATCACCCAGGACGTCTTGCCACACCCCATCGTGCCGTAGACTGTCATGGTATAGGGATGCTCTACTCCACCTGGTGGCCCCATAGCGGGACTTGGTACTGTCTCTTGTCTATGCATCAGGCGAATATGTCTGAGCACATTGTCGCGACGACAGAGTTCATTTTGACAGAACATTCATGTACTCGACATGGTACCCGGTCAGACGGTGACTCTAATGGTTTACAAAGGACTCACTCACTCACTCACTCACTCACACAGGTAACTCTATCAGGTAGTCAGGTCAAACACAGCTCCCATCTCCCCCAAACTCAACGAGTTTCTCAATACGACACATCACACGACCCATTTGGACAACAAAGGGTTCATCTCGACACCAACACCTGCCTTGTTCTACTGCGCTTTCATTACACATCCATCCACTGCCTCAACGTGACACCCCATTCGACCGATTCGAATCAATATTGGTTCATCGCTACCTCAGAACGTCCAGTCAAATGCTCCTTTTCTCACTGTGCACGCGCGTCATAGATTTACTTTAACCACACACCCATACAGTCGGACGCCCCCTCCATTCGGTCCAATATTGGTCCATCTCTACCCCAAAACGTACACCCAGATCTGCCTATGCACCACGCATGCGCACGATAACTTTTCAGCGAAAGTCAACCCATGGCTTCGATATCCCTCCCATCGTATTGTACAGCGTGAGACAGAAAAAAATAATATGCCACACTCAATACCTCAAATGTCCATGAGTAGGTTCCGCATTGAGCCTATACCATAGAAGTATATATACCCCCCAGCATCGGAAGTATATCAGGGTATTCTCAACCTTTTCCTATTGTGTACTGACTCGTAGCCGAATGGAAGTGCCCTTTGACCCCTCCGCATGGAGATTCCTGGACATGCCCGAAGATGTCGATTAACATTGAAGTGGGCGCGAATTGATCAAGGGGTTTAAATGTTCGAATCAGGGAAGATAACCAGGAATTTTTCAAAAGATTTGTCTGCCCCTAAATACCATCTTAACCGAGCTTCTGGAAATTTGGCATTTTATTAGAAGATATCCATATATTATTGACTTCATTCTCCCGTATTTGATCCTATTCCAGCTTCAAAAAACATTAGGTCACATGGCCGCTCCATTTAAACGAGCCAATGAAATGATCTGGTTTCTACGACATGGAAACGAAGACAAAAGTACAGAGGGGCACGACGATTGTAGGATACTGCTCGAGATGAGACTGAAGTTGTGGGAATGAGCTACTTTATTTCTCACGCTGCTGACGCATAGTTGTTTCTTTTTTCTTAAGAAGATCGATATTACAAACGGCCTAAAATTATATTTGGAAGAATAAATTCGGCAGTATAGACAATAGTGGCCCACCAAGGACTCATTTCAATCGATCGCTTTCTGGTGTTCAGTCTTCGTTCTATGAATGTGATTGTGCCGATTTCGGATCTCACGGGACCAATCGGATGTAACCATTTGGGAACCGCCCTAATATATCAGATATCATCCGTTACCGCATGACTAAGTAGGCCTACAGAAGTGTGCCATGCGTTCGGATGATGCTAAATACACGCCCAGATCACTTTTATTACTACACATATATTGACTGGCTGTATCAGAAAGGGATGTACGGAAGCATAGAAAGGACGTAGATTTTTTGTACAAAATTATCTCGGACTCGAGATAATCGTCCAATGAGAATGCAGGACTATCTCGGATCCCGAGATAATCGTCCAGTGAGAATACAGAAATATCTCGGATGCATGCTAAAATGGATTCTACCCAAGAAATCGACTCGGAGTTGATCCAAGGAATGCCATTATAAATATATAAAATTTAAAATTATTGGAGTGCGTTGATAGGTATTAATGTATTTGGGCCTTTGTTGTGGCATCCATTCTTGCAACCTCACCTTGTCAATTCATTTTAAAAAATTATAGCAGTAATACTAGAATGTATTTGCACAAAATGTCTCGCCCATCTCAAAGTTATATAACATGGCAAGACAATGCTATAATTAAAAGATTGCAAAACATCCAAACACCATCGATATGATGGATAATTCTCAAAATTCAGAAAATCTGTTTACTTCAATTCTTCATATAGACATTGAAAATATAACAGTATTTTGCACTCTTGATGGTAAAAACACCTAACCTGTTCAAATATAATTGCTCAGCCTTTGTGCTCATGGTGCTTGTGTTGGAGAAAGTCCCAATGTTCAGTAACAGATAGGGTTGCAAGGTCTTGCCAGGCTGGAGAATACCATATGAATAATATGAGTAGTATATAAAACACAGAACACTTAACGCTCCTTTTGTCGGGGGAGGTAACTCTTGATTCCGACAGGTGGCGCCACCAGCTCAAGCGACCAAAAACTACCTCCGAACACAGAAGAGTTCCTATGGGGTGGTAACTCTTGATGCACTTTTGTGATTTTTGGCAAATTCCGGGTTATCTCCCCTGATTCGAACATTTGCATATTAAATCTATGAGGCCGCGTGGAGGTCGAGTGCACTACAGTTTCGGTCTCGATTTGGCATGTATTCCTCCGCGTTGATGCGGTCTGGTGGTGATGCGGTTTGCCTCCGCGGTCAGAAAGTAGTCCCACGAGAAAAAATGCATGGAATGCATGTATGGACCCTGGGGGAAAATGGCTGTATGGGGTATGGGGTATGGCATTGGTCATTTTTTTTTGGGGGGGGGGATTTTACTATGGGTTGTTTGGTCTTGTTTTTCACGTCTCGCCACGAAAACACGGTGGGAGGGGTCCCGGAGCTAAGCGGTGAAATTTTTCGAAAAGTTCACGAAGGCCTGTATATAGGCCCATACTGACTATGGGGTATAGATCCATACTGAGAAACCCACACATGCTATTTGCAGTATGGGTTGTTTGGCCTGGTTTTTCACGTTTCACCATGTAGAACACGACGGGCGGGGTCCCGAAGCGATTGGTTGATTTTTTTTGAAAAATTCACTGTGCGCATGCGTAGTGGGTAAATAGCGCTAAGTGGACGTTTTGGGCTCTAGGTGTGCCCCTAGTGGGCCGATTGGGTCGAGTGAGGTATCAATGTGAAGCATACGTGAGGGAGCATCCGACGGGTTGGGTGTAACGTGGAACTGACGTCATTCTGCGCATGCGCAGTAGACAAAGTGTATGGAAATAGACGTTTTGGGGTCTAGATGGACCACTAGTGGTCCGATGGAGTCGAGTGAGGTATCAATGTGAACCATTCGTGAAGGAGCATACGACGGCTTGGGTTTGACGTAAAACTGACGTCGTTCTGTGCATGGGCAGTAGACAAAGTGTATGAATATAGCGTATAGGCGTTTTGGGGCCTAGGTGGACCACTAATTGTCCGATGGAGTCGAGTGAGGTATCAATGTGAAGCATTCGTGAAGGAGCATCCGAGGGGTTTGGGTGTGACGTAAAATTGACGTCATTCTGCGCATGCGCAGTAGACAAAGTGTATTGGAATGGACGTTTTGAGGTCGAGGTGGGCCACTATTGGTCTTATGGTGTCGTATGAGGTATCAATGTAAAGCATTCGTGAAGGAGCATCCGACTGGACTAATGTATCGTCCGTTTTCAATATTCTGCGCATGCGTAGTCTGGCCGTAGTAGCCAAAGTGGACATTTTGGGGTGTGAAGGAAGGTGTTTGGGGTAGAAATGGACCATCCTTGGTCAGAATGCGTCTTGAGAAGTGGCATCTTGTAGCAACGCCCATCAACGCTTAGCTGAACGCTTCAACGCCCTGGTGAATTATCTCAGAAGCTCTCATTTTCATGGAATTGTCACTAATTCATTGGAAATGCAGTGACGCCCGTCAACGTCCGTCGTTACGCCTTAACGTCCTAGCATAACGCCTTGGCGCCATGATATAGACAGATGAGAGAAAAAAAAAACAACAACAAAGATGGCAGAAGAGAGAAAAACAACAACAACAACAACAAGTTTTCATATAGTTTATTCTCCCCAATGTTACATCATACCCACGCTGGGGGAGCCGTGTTGGGTATGTTTACAATTCAAGAAGACTATTGTCCAATCAGAGGCCGCCATTTGGCGCTGTATCAGTCATATTCGTTCTTGCCCGTTAGATGTATTCTCGGCTGCTCTTGTCCAATCAGAAGTCGCCGTTTCAGATAGTTCCATCTTTGCTCGGTGTGATCAAAGCATCGTCGGGCACTTCGAGATATTGTTCGGGCAGCATGTCCTGAAACAGTTGTTTTCGCATTCTGATCGGATTTTCCAGGGCCTCGGTGGGTGGTAACCCCATATCCTCTTCCAAGTGACGTTTGGTCTTCATGATGGACCTGTGCGTGGGGTCGCCTTTTATTTCAAGGGACAGCAGGCTATACCGTTTATAGATGGCCATGGCTGTTTTCCTGATGCAGGGCCGCATTTCGGTGTATGGCTGTTGTAAGTTATCATGTCCGCCGTCTTCGATTACCGCAGCATAACTACGAATAGCTTCATGCACAATACTATCCCAGAAGGTAGGTTCTGCCTCACTTTCCTGGGATGTAGGTTGACTATCTGAGGTCAAGTTCTCCATATCAGTAGATAGACTCTCAGTAGTCTCTGTATCAGCATCCGCCTCAACGGACTCCTCGGAGTCTTCAATCCCATGTGTATTTTTCTCGTGTGGCATCATGTCGTAATGTCTGGTGAACGTACGTTCGCACTCAGAGCAAGTATAAGCCATGTTGACGGTTGAGCGTCAACTGAGCGTGTTTTGGGAATACGCTCGATTTTATAGACAGTAACGCCCGCCAACGCCCAGCTTAACGCTTCAACGCCCTGGTGAATTAGCTCAGAAGCTCTGATTTTCATGGAAATGACACCAATACATCGAAATGCAGTGACGCCCGTCAACACCTGTCGCCTGAAATGCAGTAACGTCCGTCTCAACGCCTCAACGCCCAATCTTAACGCCTTAACGCCCGGTTCAACGCCCATCTCAATACCTATATCAACGCGTTATGCATTGTCCATCATCACTGGACGGACATCATTATGTTGGAGGTTGAAGAAGATAATTTCCCATCTCCAGCTGGGTCTCCATAAAGGTTTGAAATGCCTCATGCAGGTTCAGCAGATTCTGGGCACGGGTAATTGTGTTGGTATCCTCATTGGATATTATCTGTTTCTTATGCAGCATAAGACATACCCGTGTCACCCGTTGGATGTCATCTATGAGCGTGGTAAGATGAGAAGGCATGCGTTGGTGCTGAACGGTGGATTCACCTTGCGCTGTATCAATAATAGTATCGACATTGGCTTGACGTAACGCTTCGGCTAGAATATCCTCGTTGTCGGGTTCAAACAAGTTGGACTCAGCACGGCTCGTGGTGAAATGAGGGGACTGGTGCCGTGTGGTCTATTTATAGTCAGACGCTTTCGATCTTAATGATGCGTTCGAACAAATGTTTCTTTTGTGCTATTGCTCTGACATACGCCGCTTTCCAGTTCTGTCCGAGGTTTTCAACATCGACGCTGTTCTTTCGATTTCCATATGGACCTGGTCCTTGTCCAGCAATTTCATATGGGTCAGGAGGTGGACATACTGCTGACGTAAAGCCCGTCGTAGTCTGGGTGCCAATGTGTTATGGGCTAGCATTGCAGCTTCACTGCTGTGAAAAGGCCTACATTTAGGGCCTCGCTCAGAGGAGGACCTAAACACAGAGCCTATTCATATTTCATATATCAAAACATTTCTATGTATCTCAGGAATATTTTCAGACCAAAACATCTAAGCGTTGAAATTTTTTTTTTACTCACTGACCTGTATTCAACAACAACAACAACGCCGATATGTGGGCTCATTTTCCACAAAAACATCAACTTCCGCTGACGTCTCATGTATCCACTACGCAAATGAGATGTTTATATTCACTACGACTCTGTCAAGTAACGCCAGTAGCTTTCAAAAAAGTGGAAATTTCTCTATCATCGCCAGCTGGATTTCAATGTGATCTGTCATCTGTCAGAGTTACAAAAATGGCGCCCAAAATGATAGCCTCGTTCCGAAGTGCATGGTGTCATCACCAATCCACCACTAATTTGAAGAAAAAAAATCTGAATTCATCCATTCTGATTTTCTATCAATCTTTGGGCTGAATTTATATGAATACAATCTAAAAAAATGGCATTTTCAATTTTAAAATCAAGTTTTGAGGGGAATCCCAGCCTGTGACCTCAACAACATTGGGATACTCCCTCGTTTTTTGTTCGAAACAGTGTACAGCATCCAGAGGTGTCTACGTGCCCTTTCAGAACCTGGGGTAGGACCGCAAGGTCACTATAGTTCCGGTGTGCTGCGGTACACTGTCCTATACATAGATTGTCCGGGGGACACTCCAAGCTGGGGAAGAATGTCCTGCAGACAATTTTATGCAGGTACGAGTGTCCTACGGACAACTATCACCTGGGGATTAATGTCCCACCCTGGGGAAGAGTGTCCGTGTTTCATTTGTTGATATGGATTATTTTGGAAGATTTGCTTTACTTTCAAAATGTTTTGAGCATGGAGAATATTTTGTCGGACAAGGCAAAATACTTTTTGTGCGATTTGGCGCAACACACTTGATGAAACACAGTAATAGTATATATTCCGTGTGGGGGAGCGAGGCGGGAGAGTTGGACCGATGGCAAAACTGCGTGACGTGTGGAGCTCCGAGTATCCGAAGAGGCACACACATTGCCCGACGAATTATATCACCAATATTTTGAAATTATCACGCGCATGCACACTGTGGACATATATATATATAACTTTGGCCTCGAGACAACACCGCGTGCATGCGCACTCGTTTGCGGTGTGCGCTTTGGCCAAAAATATCTTGCAGGGTATCCATTGAAAACTTTCACTTTGTATAGACATAAGGTTGTTTTCATGAAAGTAGTCTCACACAGACTGTTTCACCGCCCAGGGATAGTAGACAATGCATATTAACCAGCATATTGACCTTTGACCTATTGACGTCACAGACACGTGACCGGTACATTTTGTGTACATGCGCAGGGTAAAAAGTCACTTCCGGTGACGTGACTGTGACGTCTCAGAGGTCGAAGGTCAATATGCACATTAATACGCATTCTCTACTACTATCCTGTGTTCAGCCTTACACCTTGGAACGGTCTGTCTACATATTTTAAATCTGTACGCATGGCCCGCTCTCCCTTTGCTACGTGATAAACTACGGTCAAATATTCGATACACAGAATGATGTGTTTATATTGCACACATTCGTTTTGTGTTTTCGGTACACGGGTTTACCACAGGAGTTGGACAACTCTAAGAGGTCTCAATATAGCTCATACATTCGTTATGTATCTTCAGTAATAATGCTATGAATTTCGCTCCAACATCTGAAACGCTACATGGAGACGCCTTGCCCATGCCGACGTTAATATGTTACCAGTAGACCTAATCAAGAGTGTACAAATCGAATGTGTACAATATATATACACATATATTTCTCTGGTACACAAAGGAGGTGGGGTTTTTTCTTCGTTTTTTTTCTCACAATGACTGTGTACCCTTTATACTTTCCTACAGAGTATAAGAGCGAAGTTATCATTTTGGGCTTAAGTTGCATTATCTTATAGATGCGAAGGAAAAATGGATAAATATAAAATGAAGGCTAAGATCATCCAGGCATGAAATTAACTTCCTGTTTTGTTCAATTATGTTGAAGATCCGATGGCACAATTGTTACAAAATTTAGGGTAACATTTATGGTAGAATATGAACTGTGGGGAGTTTTGAATGTCTGCCCTTAATGAAAATGTTTAGTGTGGCGGATGAGCACATATCCGAACGCCCTAACCAAACATGGCTTCAAGCGTAACATTTCAGATTTTTAAATTCCGATCAACCCAATATTTCAGTGTCATATTGGTTAATTTTGATATTACTCATAGCGTACAAAAGAATTGATTAATAATAAATTAATTTCATATTCATGGAAAACAAACGTGTAAAAGAAGTGTGAGATTGCGAGATATGCATGTTTCGCCTGTCATAGAGCGTATGCAACTGAAATAGGGATTATAATATTATACAATTTAGTAGGGACTGGTACAAATATTGCTACAGAAAGATATATAACAACAGTGGTACGGTACCTAAATTTTCGCAAGGATCAATTATATCATAATCACTAGGGCACTAGGGCATTCACGAATGTAAACTTTGAACCCGAAAACGAGGATATTCTAGCCGAAGCGTTACGTCGAGCCAACGTTCAAATCGATGCTATTATAGATACAGCTCAAGGTGAGATCACCGAGACCGCTCAGCACCAACGCATGCGTTGTCATCTTATCACACTCATAGCTGACATCCAATGGGTGACACGGGTATGTCTTCTGCTGCATAAGAAACAGATAATACCCAAAGAGGATACCAACACAACTACTCGTGCCCAGAATCTTCTGATCCTGCATGAGGCATCATCCGAACGCATGGCACAATCATACGTAGAAACTTCTGCTGTGTTAAGTGGAACGTGAAATGCCCTTAGCAAGCTAAGATGGCATGAGGCATTTCAAACCTTTATGGAGACGCAGCTGGAGACGGGAAATTATCTTCTTCAACCGCCAACGTGATGATGTCCGTCCATAGATGATATACAATGCATAAGGCGTTGGGATAGGAGGTTAAGGTGCTGAGACGGGTGTTAAGGCGTAACGACAGGCGTTGACGGGCATCACCGAGTTTCGATAAATGGAATATTTAGAAAATCATATCTTCCGGGCTATTTCACCAGGGCGTTGAAGCATTAAGCCGAGCGTTGACGGGCGTTACTGTCTATAAAAGCAAGTGTATCCCAAAGGACGTGCACAGTCGACGTTCAACCAGCAACATGGGTTAACCATGCTCTGAGTGAGAACGCACGTTCACCAGACGTTACGATATGATGCGACAGCAGAAGACTTTCCATCCAGAATCCGAGGCGCCCACTGAGGCGGATGCTGATACAAAGACTGCTGAGAGTCCACCTACTGATACCGAAACAGAGACTGCTGAGAGTCTATCTACTGATACGGAGAGCTTGATCTCAGATAGTCAGCATACATCCCAGGGAAGTGAGGAAGAACCTACCTTCTGGGATCGTATTGTGCATGGAGCTATTAATAGCTATGCTGCCGTAATCGAAGCTGCCGGGCAGGATAACTTACAACAGGAATACATCCAAATGCGCCCCTGCACCAGGGAAACAGCCATGGCCATCTACGAACGGTATAGCCTGCTCCCCCTTGAAATGAAAGGCAACCCCACGCACAGGTCCATCATGAACACCAAGCGTCACTTGGAAGAGGATATGGGGTTACCACCCACCGACGTTGGCCCGTGCCATCCCGTGCGTTGGCATGACATCGATGAGGCGCGTCTGTGATTGGTGAATGGACAGAACGTTGTTAGTACGTCAGTGACGTTGGTCGATTGTCGGGGCCAAATGGCATAAATAGGCTCGGTTTTCGAGACCTCCATTCACTTTTTCGAAGTTCAGACGAAGCCATGTCACGCAGCACCATGAATCCTGATTATACTAAGCCTGCAGTGTACACCGAAAATGATCACCCTGAGTATACGGATGTCACATGATCGGATGTGACGTCATAGTGACGTTAATTTGATAAGTAGTAAAAGGGGAAATTGGCCCCTATTTAAGGGCAGATAACTCTGTTTGAACAATTCCTGGTTATCTCCCCTGATTCTTACCGAAAGTGACCGTTGACCCCTGCGCACCATTTGTATCCGGTATAGGGGTCAATTTGCACTTTATATACTACTCGTGCGCTCCCGTTTATTGTGAAGCCACATTGCAATGCTGACAAACTTATTATACTATTTAGAGCCCGGTCGGATGCAGAGTGTATTATAACGGATATAATTATCTCTCCATGAAAACAATGTGACGAAATAAGAAAACGCAAACATATTGTACAAGACAAAAAAGGGTAAATCTGTATTTATTGAGCACTTCAAATGTACGATATCATAATGTATATCCTTCTAATATATGAGAAAGATAGTTATGAATAGTTATGAATAGTTATGAATAAAAAATGGATAATACTTTTCGATTGTAATCATCTTGATTACTATATCAACGACACTTTTGAAAATGTCTCAAGCAGAGTTATCTAATCCTAATGACATCTCTCTAATACATTGTAAGTTCCGAGCCGGGTATAAAATCGTGTATTTCAAATATTTAATTAAAGACGGATTACACATTATACATGGTATTTAGAATGTACCGGTACATGTACATTGTTCGTCAGTTCAGCGAATTTGAGACTTTTAGACTTGCGTCTCTTCCTCTTTTTATGACGGCTTTTCTTGTGTAGCTGAGCAGCACGTGAGTGGATGCGCCTCGGAATCGATCCAACGCCATTGGAGACCAGTCTTGTTTCATTTCTGTCGGGCAGAGGTGAGGGTGGCAGGGCCGAGGACAAGGAACTGCTGCATTCCGATTGATCGACATGAAGGCTCAGCCAAGACAATGTGGATAGCTGAGATTCCATTCTAGATAATGGGAGATGAGAGCCAAATTTACCGTTCATTGTTCCCTCAATATGACTTCCATCCTTCTCCATAATTATAGAATCTTCCGGTTTGATATGGTAGTGATCTTTCCAGTCCATTCCCAATACGTCATCCTCCACGTCGTAGACAGAGTTCTTTCTGACCGCTTTATCTCGACATTTCTTATCTTTATTTTTCGTTAAATCGCGTATCTTGACAGCAGCTGCGGTGAAAAGTGCCAAGACGATTATTAGAATAACAAGGATCCCTGATGTAACCGCATTTTTGTCAAAAACATCAGCGTTTGGATCTTCGATGATCTCTACTATAAAACTAAGTGGGTTGGAAAAAATAGTCCCGTCATCTTTGTGAACCATAACCACCTGGATAGTAAGAATAGGAATCAGTTAATGACATGAAACAAAGTCGGAAACTTTGTGATGGAAATATGCTGACATTGATAAGTATGAGCTTTACTTGTCCGACGTCCATTGAAAATGAAATGACCGGATGTGTCCATCATTTGTGTGCCTAGATTCTTAATCTGAGGAACAGTAATTATTTGGTGAAAATGTTGTTTCTAACACTCACTAACATTCTAGTTTAAAGTACAACAGAGATATACATATATATTGTTTTTTTCAACTGCTAGTATATATTTGAGGCGTCAGGGCACTGGTAGACCCGTTGGGTTGTAGATAGAGGATTTCAATTTGAATCATTTACGAGGGCTCTTGACAGAACCATCCCACTTGAAGAACCTTTTTTCCTGAAAGTTTAAGATGGATGTGATAACTGCAGAATTATATATATAAAGTACTTAGCCTAACATACATAGAAATAAATCCTGGAATGTAGGCTGTGGTGACTCCCGTTGGAACGCTGGACCAAAATATAGCCTTTGTCATTGATCATGAACTTCGTGCTTCCGCGGATTATACACTCCACGTCTGCCGTTGCCATAGTCTTATTTTCTTCCTGCTTCGTGATATTCTGTTGCGATGGAACTAGATTCCCATCGAAATATTTGGTGTTCCGAGCAACTTCAACCTCCAAATAGAGGGGTAGGTAGCCCTTGTAACCCAATGTCCCCTTCATGGCGGCTTTTGTCCCCACGGGAGCATTTTCATAGATGTCGCCTTCGAACTCTCCCGATTTATACGACAAAATATATGGGTAAATCGATCTCTCCGTTCGACCTTCTGAAAACAAAAGCGTAAAACATATCAGTTATAAGTGGGTGAATATCCGTATGTGCTTTAGTTCAATTATAATTTAGAAAAGATAGGGATCCTGCATTCTCAGAAATCTTGGTTCTCTGAGTGCAGGATATTTGGTTCCAGAACCAGAAATGGTTATTCATGGAGCCAATTTCGTTCGTTGTATTGTGTCCTTAGAGTTCTTTATTTCGGCTCTTCCTGCTGAGTTGGAACCAATATCTCACGGAGGTCACAACACAAAAAACCCAAAACAAATTGGTTCCACGAACAACCAATTTGGTTCCCGAAGACCCAAGATTTCTTAGTTTATGGATCATGTTCCTTTCTTGGGCTCGTTTCCAGTTGACCGATAACGAGCGAGGTATCGATGCCAATGTAATGGGCGGCGTAGGAATGTCAAAATGAAGGGCGAGGTATGTAGTACATAAAGAGCAAATCTTTTGAGGCGGAGGGGATGAGGCGGACGAAGGAAGGTTGTAAAGCTGGTCCTTTGACCTTGAGATTACTTCCGGTTCGAAATCATTTTCGGTTCGAAGTAATTTCCGGGCACGTGAATTGCGGAAGGATGCAAAACTTGGAAAAACAGCTGGACACCCCGTAAAAATCCGGAAAAACGTAGTTTACACCTTGGGTCTAGGTGGATCTTACGTGGTCCAAATGCGCCGCGCAGGGTGTCGTATTGAAGCTCTTGTGGTGAAGAATAAGACTGGGATCCTATTCCTGGGGACCGACGACGCCATGGTGCGTTTGTGCAGTCCAAGTGTAGTAGAGGAAGGGCAACTTGGGGGTACACAGATGCGTGATTGGACGAACTAGGGGCCACCCGGTCTCCAAATGTGTCGTGCATGATGTCGTAGTGAATCTCCCGTGGTGTAGAATAGGGTTGGGGTGCCGTTCAAGTGAACTGGTGACGTCATGGTGCGCGTGTGCAGTCGAGGAGTATTAGGGTAAGGGCATGTTCGGATGCGCACTTAGGAGTATGCATCTATATACCCCAATACATGAGCCCGTTCAGAAGGGCAAGAGGTTGAGTGAACGTTGAAGGCACTCCGTAGAAGACTCCACAGAATCGACCGGGAGCGCACTTGGGATATGCCCACCTGTATGCACTGGTCCATAGGGATAGGTATGTAGGGGATACGGGGGCTCGTCCTGTAGAGTACGACTGAAGGGGTCTCAGGGCCGTTTTAAAATGAAGTGACGTCATAATGCACCTGTGAACTCGAGAGGTAGTAGAGAAAGCGCAGCGAAAGGACAGAGGGGTAGGGCCGTGTTTAGATGATAGATGGACTAGAACTGGCCCAAATGCAGGGTGTCGAGGTGTAGACTACGCCTAGGGTGGTTGTCCGATGAGTAGTAGCGTCGAACGGGTGCGCACTCGAAGGTTTGAAACGTACAGTCCTATACACTGGCATAGAGATGGGCACCTTTCCCTCGGATGCTGGAACCAGCGGGCCTAGAGTGTCACGGCTGAGCTTTGATGGCTGAACTGTGCATGCGCAACCGGAAGTCAAACGCTCTGCCGAGAATGACAGGGGTCAAAGACATTGGGGTTTCACCGAACAAGACTCCTGGATTCAGGCATGCGTCATATGGTGTTGTGAGTAGGGCATGATGGATCTGTCTATCTTGGTAAATTTACCTCCCCTGTAGAGTACCGGGTGTAGAGTGGGTGAGTGAAGAACGGTTGAGTGATTGATTGAGTGAAGATCGACTGGGTGAGTGAGAGAGTGCGTTAGACTTGAGTGAGTGAGGTGCGAGTGCTCTACCCCAAGCTGAGACCACCGATGCAGCTCTACGCCATCTCTAAAACATGAAGGGTCATCTTGTCACGCTCATGGGTTACATCCAATGGGTTGCCCAGTGTGTTTTCTACTGCATAAGAAACAGATACTACGCGCATGCGCACCATGACGTCATTTCCCATTGAAATGGCCTTTAGACCCCTTCAGTCGTACTCTACAGTGTGAACCTCTATCTACCCCTATGGAGTGAGTGCGTAGGATTTAACATCGTTTTCAAAATTGTTTCATTCATATCACGACAGTGCTTACCTGTGCTAGGACACGAGAGTGCCAACAGTTCCTATTATCCTGGACACGGATCAGCTCAGCCAGCGTAGCACCGGTCACCCATCGAAGTATTGACCGGGCTCAACATTGCTTAACTTCGGTGATCTGACGAGAACATGGTTTGCCCAACGTGATACACCGTACCCCCTACCTAACTAGTTATACGGATATATAGTTGGGCATGTTCCAATGCGCATCCGGTAGATGCGGATTATCTACTATTACGATGATGTCCCCTAGTCTTCTATGGAGTCCCTCCAAGGTCAATCCCAACCTCAAAGGTCAGCCCCATCGGGCTCATGTATTGGGGGTATACAGACGCATATTCCAACCGAACATGCCCTTCCTCTACAACTTCTGGACACTGACTTCACCGATCCATGAGAACAGCAGAGCAGTTTTATTCTACACCAGGAGAGCTTCAATACGACACCATGTACCCCGTATAGCCCATCAGGACACAGTTTACCGGGTGTAAAGTCAATTTTCCGGGTTGTTTGCATCCACCCACAAGTCGTGTGACCGGAAGTTACTTGGAACCGGAAGTAACCTCAAGGACAAACGCTACAATCCTCAGTTACAACCTTCATTCCTCCGGACCATCTCCTTCGCCTTAATAATCCCGAGAGATTGGCTGTTTATATACTACTGAGGTATCGATGTCAATATAAAGGGCGAGGTAACGATGTCAATATAAAGGGCGAGGTATCGATGTCAATATTCAAGGCGAGGAATCGATGTCAATATAAAAGGCGATGTAACGATGTCAGTATAAAGTTTGCGGTATCGACACCCCATATATAGAAAAGCAAATGCATCATGCACTTCCAAGGGATCCAGGGCATTTCCCCCAGTGGACATTTCCCCCAGCGGACATTTCCCCCATGGACATTTCCCCCAGTGGGCATTTCCCCCAGTGGACATTTTCCCCAGTGGACATTTCCCCCACCCTATTATAGGTTATTTTGAACATAGTTTTTAAATAATTTGGCAAAAGCACAATTTTTTTAAACATTTTTTTTATTTCTATAAAAGGGATATAAGAATTTCCACATATGTTTTACGATAAAAGAGTCAAGTAGTGATAAGATATTATACATATACACAGTATATAGCAGTAATACACAGTCTTATAGCACATTTTAAAACAATATAGCACATATTTTTACAAGTTTTACGAGAAAGCACATTATATACCACATTTTTAAACAATATAATGGATCACATAGTGATAACATAATATTCATGTACATAGTATATATTTTAACATTTTAAGAAAAGATTATATCACATAGTGATAAAATAAAAGTTGTATTTAAAAACAATATAATTTTGTTCTATTTTTTACCTCAGTTTTCACTTTAGTTCAATTTTATTCTCATCAAATGGCTTCGTGACACCGACCTACGAACAGGTAATGTTACGCTATATACCATGTATACATCTTTTATATTGTTTTAAAATGTGCTATAAGACAGACTGTTTAATACTGCTATATATATGTATAATATCTTATCACTATTTGACTCATTTATCGCAGAACATATGTGGAAATCCTTATATCCTTTTTATAGAAAATAAAACATATATAAAAAAAATTGTTATTGCCAAATTATTTAAAAACTATGTTCAAAATAACCTAAAAATATAGGGTGGGGGAAATGTCCACTGGGGGAAATATCCACTGGGGGAAATGCCCACTGGGGGAAATGTCCGCTGGGGGAAATGTCCACTGGGCGAAATGTCCGTACACCACTTCCAAGACGAGGCAATTTGGATCGTCCCAATGGAAATATCACAATTTCGGCTCATTGGTCAGAATTTCTATTAGAAAGGCCAAAGAAATATATAGAGGTGCCGTTTAAAAAAAAATCGCAATAAACAATTGGTATGTGACGTAATATTCATAAGGTGATATGAAGGACCCATATCTGTCTGTAATTTTCGACGAAACTTGAAAGTGGGCCTCAATTTCTTTACCTTAATAGAAATTATCCATCCGGCTACAGGCTTTGCAATGGCCTATATTATGACGGACGCCGTTTAATATATAACTAACTATAATTATTAATCACACGTTAAAAACTTACCTTTTACATTAATGAACCAAAAGAGACAAACAGACAGCCAACATAACGTCATCGCCGCCTTTCCTCTTCCTGGAAATTAATTAGAAAAAATAAATATTAGATAATCGGATTAAAGCGAGGATCTGAGGTTTTCCTGAATAATCCTGAAATATTATGCCAATAACATGTTCAAGTGGATGGCGATCTGAGCCAGGCGTGCTAGAACTGTATTGTGTTGATGGTCTGTTTAGTTTCCATCCCACTTTAAACAATGTATTCGGAAAATACTGAAAATACCCCATCTTCAAAGTTCAATAAGGTATAAAATACACACTGGAGTTCAGTTCATACAACGGGCCTCAGGCTCCTAAATAAAAAAAAGTCCCGATCCGTTAAACGTAATCTCTGCCAAAGACCAGAATTTTCCCGATTTTTTTCCGCCTTCGTTGCAACGATTAATAGAAAGCCGTTGGTACCACTGGCAAGTATTGTATTTGTTCTATTCAGCTACAAATTTTATTTCGATTCACTGCTCGATAACATGCCTCGCAGGGGCACTATTTGCGGGGCCTAGGCACTGCTTTCAGCAGGCAGAGAAAACAGCGAAATGAGCACCTCATGTGTAGAGGCGCGCACAGCTTAAAATTTTTACGGTAAAAGTTTGACAAGAAGTTGGTCACCTTGTAGCGCTTGAAATAAACTACTTCCTGTCGAAAGATGAATGTCTAAAATTGACTAGGGAACCAGCGAGGTACAGTTTTGTTAATACTGCCGAACGTGTAAATTATTTAGGAGTCTGATGCCAACGGACAGCCTGTATATATATACCGTACAGATCCAGATATCAAGAATACTCCTCTTCCTGTTATACTTTCGAGCGTATAGTATTCGATGCCAGACTGTGTTATATAATTGTTTTGATTGGTGCATGCGAGTGTATGTTATATTTGTCAATATGTCAACAACAATAACATATATTATCATTAATTAACATTTTCGTCAACAAAATTCAACGTTGTAATTTTGTTTTACCATTCATTGTTGTGTACAACCGTTCACATGAAAGTGTAGACGATACGATACCAGGGGCGTCGTTAGGGGGGGGGGGTCGTCAGGTGCGAACGACCCCCCCTTGGACGCGCCAAAAAAAAAGAGAAGGGAAAGCAAAACAAAAACAAACAAAAAACAACAGAGAAAACGAAAACAAAAAAGCAAAAGGGGAAAGAAAGAAAGAAAAAACGTTACAAGTCCGTCTCCAGAAACGTAAGCATGCTCCGTTCCAGTAGTGACGCGTCAGTTCGCTCAACAATGGGTTCACCACGACTTTCCGTTTTTTGGCCGTAAAGTGGATTATGAAAGAGCTGTAGCTCTGTTCATGAGACTCCACCCTCGACGTATACCCTCGACGGATAAAGCAGGCGAATTTACTATTCAATTAATCATTAACACTAACTCGTGTGTTTTTTTCCTTCTGCTCGATGCGTGTGGATTTGATAATGAAGCATCGGCAGCCTCGGTCTACCGTTTGCGAAGTCAAACCAGCAAGTCAAATGGAGTCCGGCATATTCTTCAAAATCGATGCGGGTTTATGCGAAACAAATGTGAAAATAGAACCATAAATCTATATACATTGTGCTCGGATTTGTTTCTGGGAAAACGCGTAAAACGCATCTCCGGCAACCGGGGACCCCGGAGCTTCCGGGGCCTAGGCGGCTCCTGGACCCTCGCCTGTCGGGTTGTGAGAATCGTTCATTTTAGCTTTGTGTAACTGGAACATTGCTCCGTGTATACTCTGTGGACACTAGTAGTGTTAACAAGAAATAAGCAACAAAGAAACCGAGAAATCTTAACATTTGTGTGGAATGTACAACCTGAGATGATACAATTATGAAGAAAGATTCCCCGCAATTAGCATTAATATACAGATTACTATCTTACCTGCAAATATATCACCAAGTGTATCTTGAGGTGAGAAGTGATTAGAAACTATGGAAGGAGGACATATTTATACTACTTCGAACATGTAGGATACATTCTGTTTGGTTGATGTTCATACGAGAAGGATTGTCATTCAAATTATTGCAATGAACTGTAGGGGAACCCCCTACTCTCCACACTACGACATACAGATCCGGCGGAAACTTTTGCTTTTTGTTCTGCTAAGAAACACAGTTCGTGTCTTTACTTCACATGTCTAGATTTATTGCAAATTATTGCTCAATCGCGCTTACAACATTTTAAATATTTTTTAGAACGGATCTGCCTCAGGTCATTGTGGTCGTCGAACCTTAAAGTCAGGTGAACCTTTTAGATAGTGACTAATCCCGCTAGACACTACATGTATCAGGGGCGTCGTTAGGGGGGGGGGTCGTCAGGTGCGAACGACCCCCCCTTGGACGCGCCAAAAAAAAACAGAAGGGAAAGCAAAACAAAAACAAACAAAAAACAACAGAGAAAAGTCCGTCTCCAGAAACGTAAGCATGCTCCGTTCCAGTAGTTACGCGTCAGTTCGCTCAACAATGGGTTCACCACGACTTTCCGTTTTTTGGCCGTAAAGTGGATTATGAAAGAGCTGTAGCTCTGTTCATGAGACTCCACCCTCGACGTATACCCTCGACGGATAAAGCAGGCGAATTTACTATTCAATTAATCATTAACACTAACTCGTGTGTTTTTTTCCTTCTGCTCGATGCGTGTGGATTTGATAATGAAGCATCGGCAGCCTCGGTCTACCGTTTGCGAAGTCAAACCAGCAAGTCAAATGGAGTCCGGCATATTCTTCAAAATCGATGCGGGTTTATGCGAAACAAATGTGAAAATAGAACCATAAATCTATATACATTGTGCTCGGATTTGTTTCTGGGAAAACGCGTAAAACGCATCTCCGGCAACCGGGGACCCCGGAGCTTCCGGGGCCTAGGCGGCCCCTGGACCCTCGCCTGTCGGGTTGTGAGAATCGTTCATTTTAGCTTTGTGTAAATGAATCGCTATAATATTGGTTCTATAATGTTCCATGATGTAAAGGTCATGGTTTTTTTATGTGTTTTATTTTTATGTGTCAAATATAACTAGGAAGTCAAATGGATTCAGGCATGAAGTATGATTTTTTTCAATATCGATGAGTGCTTATAAATGAGAAACATACGTGAAAACAGAACCATAAATCTGCATACATTATGTTCGAATTTTTTTCTGGAAAATCTGGAGATCTGGAACTTCGGAGCTTCCGGGGCCTAAACGGCCCGTGAACCCTAGCCTGTTGGGCTGTGAGGATTTCCTTGTTTTATCTTTGTGTGAATGAATCGTATCTGTAGGCATATTGGTTTCCTTCCCAAAAACTCATCTTTTTGTATATTTTAAATATAACTAGAACGTCAAATGGATGCAGGCATGAGGTGCGATGTTTTCAATATCGATGCATGCTTATAGTTGCGAAAAAAATCGTGAAAATAGAATCATAAATGTGCATGCAGTATGATCAGATTTATTTCCGGAAAAACGTTCAGAACGCATCTCCGGCAATCTAGGAGCCCGGAGCTCCCAGGGCCTAGGCGGCCCTTGGACTCCCGCCTGTTGGACTGTGATATAGTGGGCCCCCATCACTTTCAATTACGTTCCGACGCCAGTGGGTTAGTCTACGAGGTATATCGGCCCAAAGCAATATTATTGTGTTTTCAAGACAAATTTTGACAAATGATGTGTTATTTTAATTGCTGGAAATCGCTCAGAATGCATCTCAGGCCATCTAATGTCCCAGAGCTGTATAATATAACTCTAAATCCGCATACATTATGTTCAATATTAATTCCGGGAAAACGCTTAGAACGCATCTCCGGCGATCTAGAGCCCCGGAGCTTCAGGGGCCTAGGCGGCCCCTGGACCCTCGCCTAAAGTGCTATGATAATTGACCCCCCTTTGAAAAATCCTAGCGACGCCCATGGATACTCAAACATATTTAGTGTTAATGTGATATATTTTTGTGATTCTCAAAACTGCAGTTCTAGCGAGTTTGACTTAATTGTTTATGCTGTGTTTATGAAACAACCGCCAAAGCTTGCATCGAAAAACGGGAAGTGATAGACATGCAGTTTTTAGAACAAATATAAAAAAGTCACATAGGATGAAATGCATGGTTTATTGTTTGGTGGGAATAATGACCCCCTGCCAGAAAACTATCGGTGTCAACATCTGTTTCTCACACTTCCCCACAGCAGGTGTATGGTGATCCTGCCAACAGCTCAAATCTATACGACTATCCATGGAAATGGAAAATGTGACAGCTGCCTTCAAGGGAGGTATTCAAAAGCAGTATGTATTAACACCCACATATGATACTGTGGTTGATAACACATGGGCACTCGTTGTTGGAGGTGGAATAAATAATAAATAATAACACCTCGCACCAATATAACATATATTATGATCAGACGATGGACACATATTACGTCATATATATATATTTCATTGAATCGGCACAACAACCAAGTCGAATACGAGAAGTGAATCGCTGTTTGTCTCTTCATAATGAAAACTCCTGCAGCGAAATTAGGGAGAAATGAAATCTGAACAATTATTATTAAGGATAATAGCTCTTGGTTAAAACAACATTCACAACATAAAAAAATGTCTTCATAATATAGTGCTAATATACTCTCTCCGTTTATTGTGTTTAGGTCAAACAACTTCTGTATTAAAAATTATAAAATATATAGCAGAAAAATCTTCAAGAAATGGTGGGCGACGGAGTTTAAATGGGGTATGTGCAAAATGCTTATTCTGCCCAATAATTATTCTTAATAATAATAATTATTATTATTTAATTGCGCATGAATACTTGTCAAAGCAAAATAATATAGTCTATATTTGTGACATTTGAAAACGTAATCCTTCATACATAGTACGGTAAGAATTCAGTGGTCAGATGTATGTCTTTAGACAGAAGACAATGAGAACGTCTACCTTGCACTTGTGTCAAATTATGTACAAGTTGTCACTATAATATATTTCAGATATACAAATTATAGTTTGGTCAAAGACAATCTCATGGGTCTGTGACATCGAGAACCTTTCCGATAGATTACAATAATAAAGGAGCATGAACTTTGGTTATGAATGTCGACCCAGTGTGCCATTAAAGATGAAATAGGTTGTTCATTGAATGTATGACAGTAAAGAGGGGACCAGTCAGGTTAAACATAATTTGGGTGTGTCAGCTTTACTAATACTCGCAAGCCCGTAGGCTGGTTTGGCAACGGGAGGGTTCGGTAGAGAATATTGCGGAACTCCTAATGCGAGCGCCGCAGGCGCGAAGCCCGGCTAGGGGGGTCCGAGGGCATGCCCCCCCCGTAAATTTTTTGAAAATTTAGATGCCATATGGCGCGTTCTGGCGCATTTTGACAACATATTTTCAACATCCGCCAACTGCATTTTTTCTGACATAAATTCAGTATATGACTATAATCGACTCGTTGTGTGAATGATAATCTTGTCGACTGGGAGATGGTTGATATTCAACCATGGGAAACCCCCTTCGATCAAGATTATTATCATTAACTCCTCACTCCGGTGTGGTGGCTAAGAGTGGGAATAAGTGTCCCGTTTCCTATATATTTTTATTGAGTGAAGAGTGTCCTACCTCTGGAGATATCTGGAGAAGAGTGTCCTTGTACTCTTAATATGGGATATTCTTAGCCTCCACACCGGCCTGCCGATATATTTGTGCCACTTCAGTTCACACTTGTTACGATCTGGTAAAGAGATGGATAAATCACGCCAACAATTCCTCCGATTGAGCCATCCTATAAGGAACTGGTCCATGTTTATTACTGTATATTTCGCCGCTATCTGTCATAAAGAAAATATGTCAACCAGCAAAGACTTGATCATCACGTTAACAATAACAATGTACAGCGCCGGCGGAAGGGGGGGGGGGCCTCGACTATCATAGCACTTTAGGCGAGGGTCCAGGGGCCGCCTAGGCCCCGGAAGCTCCGCGCTCCTAGATGGCTGTCGACGCATTCTGGCCGATTTCCGGCGTACGCACCCACCGAACCCCCCCAGCCTACGGGCCTGACTCGAACCTACGATACGGAAAACATATGGTTTCTTTGATAACCTATGGTACCGTAACTTTGCTAGCGTATTGTCACTTTGGTAACCTATGGACACTTTGGTAACCTATTCATATCCTATGCTCACTTTGGTAACCTATTCATATCCTATGACCACTGATAACCTATATGATCACGGATATCCTATGGTCACTGTGATATCATATGGATGCATTGATAACCTATGGTCATTTCGACGGTGTTTTCTTCTTGGAATTTGATGCAGTGGCCACGTTCAAACAATAAACTATTTACTTCCAAAACGAAGAAATGAGTCAACTATCTTCGGAATGACAAGAGTGGTCATCTTACAGACAGGAATGGACGCCTTACAGACAGGAGTGGACATCTCACAGACAGGCATGGACATCTCACAGACAGGAATGGACGTCTTACAGACAGGAATGGACATCTTAAGACTGGAATGGACATCTTATAGACAGGAGTGGATATCTTACAGACAGGAATGGACGTCTTATAATAGACAAGAGTGGACATCTTACTGACAGAGATGGACATCTTACAGACAGTACTGGACATCTTACAGACAGAAATGGACGTCTTACAGACAGGAGTGGACATCTTACAGACAGGAATGGGCGTCTTATAGACAAGAGTGGACATCTTACAAACGGGAATGGACGTCTTATAGACAGGAGTGGACATCTTACAGATAGGAATGGACGTCTTATAGACAAGAGTGGACATCTTACAAACGGGAATGGACGTCTTATAGACAGGAATGGACATCTTACAGACTGAAGGAATGGACGTCTTATAGACCGGAGTGGACATCTTACAGACAGGAATGGACGTCTAATAGACAGGAGTGGTCATATTACAGACAGGAATGGACATCTTACAGACAGGAGTGGACATCTTACAGACGGGAACGGACGTCTTACAGACAGGAATAGACGTCTTATAGACGTCTTATAGACAGGAGTGGACATCTTACAGATAGGAATGCTGGTTAGCATCGTGTGCTCGGCCCTCAACTTCATCATGGGTAAAATCAGGAGAGTGTATAAACTAATGAAGCGTATCCCGTTTTCCCACAAGATGTTCAGTCAAATCCGCAATATATGTGGGAGAATACACCCTGGACCTTCATTTGAACCCCTTGAAAATGTTCACATCAACTGACAAGTGACTGTAGGAGGGTGTTTCATTGAAGATACCCTAAAATTCACAACAGGGAACATTCTGAAAATATGTTCAACTCGAATCACCAACCCGCACTATTCCATGATTCCAACGCAATTCATTTTAAATTCACCATTCCAGTATACTTTCTGACGAAATAAGTAATTTAATCGATTTAAATAGTATTTGTACATATACAAAACATATTACACACAATTGCTATTGATTCAAGATTGGAAACGGACTTACCTGTATGTAAGTACAGTTGATAAATTGAGCCTACACAGATCCCGTCTGTCGTGAATTAATCCAAATTGGAGACCATTGAACTGGTTGTGAACTTTTCTTATTAAACACGGATAAATGACAAAAAATAACTCGCACTGTACTGAGGCTAGACCGTAACAAAGCCGATTAGAAGTAAACCAGATTACATAAATCAGATCTGCACACGTAATATCCATGAGCTAGAGCTATAAGCACGCCGAAATGTGGAAAATGTCCGAGTCGAATCACACCGTCGCGCCATAAAGGGTTCCGGTCCCAAACACAAATCTATACGTTCTTCTTTGTTTTCAACGGAATAACATCTACCAAATTATAGTAAAACATATGTGAAGCACGGAACCTTGTGCTTGTTTATAGGCCGGATTGTTCGTCATTGTCGTCTACACTTCCATTGTGCGCGCGCAGATGTCCATGTTTTGTCATTCATTGGTCAGTTCTCGGGTTCAGGACAATCGTGCGGGATGTTTCTTTCAAGTTTTGTCTCTCGTATCTTTCTGTCTAGCCGTCGGATTAAAGAAGGGGATACAAAAGCCCTAATTCATGGTTCATTAAGTTTGTTGGAGTCACTTTGTTGATATCCATTTTGAAACCTCAGCTCCTCGCGCACTCAGATAGGTCGAAGATGACACCTTTCCATGTTCTCGTATTCTTCCATTGTTAACCCAACCTGGCCGGGCGGGGGCGGAAAGTGCTCCCCCTAGTGAACTTTTCTCTGCTGCTCCAAAACGACAAGACCGAGGAGGCTGAAACTTGGTGACTTTTAAGCTTATCTTATTGGGGTCATTTTGAGCCTATTTTCATATACCCCCGGGCAGAGGACCATGGATAAATTCAAAATGGCGGCCATGTGGTATCCACGAAAGTCGTGTTTTTCAATCTTTTCGCTCCATTTCTTCACATTTTCCTTGCCTAAAAGTCCTTGAAAGTATTTTATTTATGAATAACTAATTATTCCATATTTTATTTGATTTTTGCGAGAGAAAAATCGGAAAAAATGAAAATTTCGAAAAATCGACCCCAAAAAGGCCGAAAAATCGCTTCCGAGAAGATGACGTCACAGGGTCGATACTTGGTGTAAGAACGCATTGTTGAGGCTTTTGTTGAGGCTTTTGTGCAGCTGAAAAGGGTCACGTCTAGACGCATTGTTGAGCTCAGACAGGCTATTTTAGGCTTTATCTTGTGCGTTCTTACACCAAGTATAAACCCGTCACTGTGACGTCATCATGGCGGCCATCTTGGATTTTTTTACATTTCTCGGTAGAGCTTGAATTTAGGTGGACTGAATCTACAATAAATCGGCTTAATATTCAGCAGACGTTTTCGTTGTATCCTCTCTCATTTAAAGACGTTGTCAAGACTTCGGTATCTTTAGAAGCCGGACCTTTTGGAATCTATTATTGTTAGGTTTTGTGAAGACGATCCCTGTGTCTTGAGACGACCAATGCGTTACAACATCTTATAGATCACGCGCACAAGCCCTGTCGTCTTTGAAGACCGCAAATTTCACAACATGAACCTAAATATGTTTAAACATATTGGTGTTTAGGTTTTAAACACATGTGTTTATGGTTTTAACACCTGTGTGTTTATAACTTGAACGCTGACGTATTTAGGCTGAAGCGTTCTCAAACTGAACCTCACTTTCAGCGTTTCAGCTTCCATCTCGCAAAATTGAGTGAGTGAGTAGGATTAACGTTGTTTTCAACTATTATTCAGTCATATCACGACGTTTGGGTCCTTTATTCCTTTTTACATCCGCGAGCCCACGGCTGGGGTCCTATTCGTGGAAGATACACCAAGAATCCCAGATCTGGTAGATTATGTAAGAATTGCAAAACATTGAAAAATACAAAACATCTTCTATTGTATTGTAAACAAGAACATTATGGGGTTCAATATACACCCCATCCTCCCGAGCCGATGAATAGATCGATCTGATCTGCGAGGATTTAGGATTTACCTGGACTTGTGAAGGTGTTTACGCCGTACATGCCTAACTATAACCCTCTAAATCATATTTTATTAACTAGAATTTGACCTAAATGAAATAGGTCAAAGTCGGGTCAGCTTGAATAGGGTTCTAAATCATCAGTTGCATATGTACTGTAGTGTAAATATGAAAACCCCATATGATCTCCCGGAATACTGCAATAACTAGAATGACCGCCAAAAAATAAGCTAAGTTCAATTACATTAGAAAGGCATCTGGTCAATCACCAGTTGCATATTTACTGTGAATTTGTAGAGCCTAGATGTAATCCTTCAAAAGTTATCACCATTACTCAAATTTGACCTAGATAAAATAGGTCAAGGTCAGTCATCTTCACTAGGCTTCTGACCCATCGTCAGTTTGGGTCAGTTGCATATGTTGTATGATTTAGACGGACGGATCAAGCAGACAATTATACATTCGCTCAAAATTTTCCGAGGGGTTTGGCCGAAGGGTAAAAATCAAGACTTCTTCTTTGCTATCACAATCAACATCTCTGAAATGTGCTTATAGCAGAAATACATCAATTCCAATGATTTACTGAATTTCTAACCACAGTGACCTGACCTTTGACCTCAAAATGAATAGGTTTCCTATTTGATCCATGAGAAGAGAGAGAGAGAATTAAGGTTTAACGTCGCGTTCAGCAATATAATCCACGAGAAAGGTATAACCAAGGTTTGGCGCCAATTCATGACCTAGAACTGAAGATATCGCACAGATACGCAAAAAGATGAACGGAAATCGCTATCGCATTAATCTTATGACGGGCGTATAGAAACAATAACTCATCAGTAGTAGGGAAGCCGGAAATCTGGTATTATTTTTATGAGGGGGAAGTGAGGCTCTGGCGTGAAGTGGATGACGTCACGGATCAAAGGTCACCTGTATCTTCGGGGTCAGTGGTCACGTCCGGGTCACGGGACTTCCGGTATCAATCTGCGCATGCGCAGTCGAGGAATAGTAGAAACAAGGCATTTGAATGGACATGGTCCGAATGGGTCCTGTGGGGTCTCAAAGTGAAGCACTCGTGGCGGAGCATAGGACTGAATGTAGTGAAAGTGGGGCTATGGTGCGCATGCGAAGTCGAGGAGTAGTAGCGAATGTTGGTATTTTGGAGATGCAAAGGGGCATCTTTGGGCGATTGAGGGCTAGATCTCATCCAAATATGGCGCATAGGGTCTTATATTGAAGCCCTCGTGGTGCAGATCACGACGTGAGGGCTGACCACGTCATCTGTGACGTCATCAGTATAAGCCTACACCACGAGTGCATCAGTAGTAAAGATAGTACAGCGTCACTCGGGTGCGGCCCTCCGGTTTATACTTGGTGTAAGAACGCATAAGACAAAGCCTACAATAGCCTGTCTGAGCTCAACAATGCGTCTAGGCGTGACCCTTTTCAGCTGCACAAAAGCCTCAACAATGCGTTCTTACACCAAGTATCGACCGGCCCTCCAGCTTAGGGCAGCATGGTTTGTACCATGTTTGTCTGGCACAGGAGTTAGATTAATGTGCCAAACAAATTAGGTTCTCTGACGGTCCATTGTGATCATCAGAGTCTGTAGAGCCTAATTTTCAAAATTCGAAATTCAAACTTTTTTTGTAGATTTGGTTAGGTTTTTGTTACGGTTAGGGTTTTGCTAGGGTATGTTTGTTTTAGTCATCGTCGCCGTGTGACCAATAAGGTTAGACGCGACGTTAAACTTCAAACAACCAACCAACCAACCACTCGGGTGTGCCATTGAGACATGCCTATACCCCTACACACTAACCCATAGGGGTGAGTGAGTGAGTGAATAGTGAGCTTTCAACAACATTTCAGCTATATCACGACGAACCAACTAAGCACCACCCAGCCAAGTTGCGTTCAGGACTGCTACTTCAAAGAACAAATCTTTAAAGCAGCACAGAACCAGACACCCTGCTCCAATCACCCTATAAAACACTGAGGACAGCACACAAGACACAGACAGGACGTTTACATGGTGCAATAAAGACAAGTGATATTACAGTGCTAGACATCACATTATCAAGTTGCATAGGGGTGTCTAGTGGACTCTAGTGTATTCAGAGCAGACACGAGCCTCCTGAACTCCGGCATACTGGTGTTTTTGGGTTGGACATGATGATAGCATGGTAGAGTTCCGCCCCTTTAAAGTGACGGGTATTTTGACGTCAGGAGTAGTAGAGAAAGCGCATTTTTGGATGTGCACCTCAGTGTACTAACCCAATCGACATTCGGGTGCACCATGGAGTTGGGTACATGGTCGTCGACAGGATATTATACGGAGGGGTTATACCGAATATTTAAGGTCATATTGAAGCTCCTGATGGAACGTCAAGGGAGACAACTTTTGTCGACAACAATGGAACCGCTTTAGACCTATTTGGAAGAGTTGGAATCCGTCTGAGGAGGAATTATGGACCCACCGTCATAACGCCCTCAACATTTGCCTTAACGCATCCAACGCCCGTCTCCAGGCAGCGACACCCTAACCCTGGTGTGAGTAAGAACACACACACACACAGAGACGCTCACCTATACCGAAACACTAATGTCTTAACGCCTTGGAACAGACAGATGAGAGAACAACATCAGCATGTATTTCAGGTTAACCATTTTATTTTCTCCTCCATCACAACACCGCCATGCTGGGTGAGCCAATATGTTTACAATTTTCGTATGCTCTTGCCCAATCAGAAGCCCTCCCTGCCAATTGCCCGTACACCCGTTGGCCTAAACATCATTAGGCAATCCAGGATATCGTTGAGGCAAGATGTCCTGGAACAGCTGTTTTCGCATTTTGATCGCATTTTGCAGAGCCTCTGTGGGTGATAACCCCATATCCTCTTCCAAGTGACGTTTGGTCTTCAAGATGGATCTATGCGTAGGATCGCTCTTCATCTTAAGTGGAAATGGGCTGTACTGTTTATAGATCGCCATGGCTGTTTTTTCTAATGCAGGGGCGCATTTGGATGTAAGCCTGTTGCAAGTTATCCTGCCCTGTGTACCCGATCTCCACAAGGTGGGTATCAATGGCCGCTGTCACAATATGATCCCAAAAGGTGAGTTCTTTTTCCCTCACTGTCTACATCAGCGTCCAAGCATTCAGTCTGGCTGTTAGTGGGTAGCTCTTCGCATCAGTGTAAAGATTCTCAATAGTAGAGTTGCATCGGTGATCCCAGCTCGAGCTGCTTCAATAATAGCATCGGTGGTTTCTCATTGGCGTAGGGCACTCGCGGCCTCAGATTGGTGTAGTTCATCAGTTCGCCCTGGGGCCCCGGCTAGAATATCTCCGTCGTCGGGTTCAAACTTTACATTCAGCAACGTGGGTGCCGTAGTGCTCATGGTAAAATAAGGAAAATTGCGTCATTCGGGCTATTCATAGTTCAACTGTGGACGATCGGAGAGGGCACGGCCTGTTTCTGATCGGTGAAGAACTGTCGAAGATTGGCACGGGCGGTCACCCTATAGCCTACAGCGCATTAATGTTACACACACGCGAGGAAGTTCTTTTGGAGTAATGATTATGGTATCCACATCGGAGCAATATAGTATGGATGGACATGTTGATTATTCGACCAATATAGATATGGACTGATGATAGGCACGTGTTAATCCCCTGTATGTGCAGACATCACCACCACCACCAGCAGCACCTCCGCACACGTAGGGCATAGGGTACACATAGGGTGGGTATACCACCAACCGCGTGCGCGGTGGTGATGGTGTTGACCATGTTTCCACCCCACACGGCCTATTATGACCAAGAATCGTACCTCAATCACCCCCCCCCCACATCCATGTCCCCTTTGGCTAATACTCCTACTGATGACGTTACCAATGACCTCACAGATGACGTGGATATCCCTCAAGCTTCAATATGAGATATAGCCCTTCAATCTCTCAAAGATGCCCATGCCCACCTCCAAATGCCCTCTTTCGGTGCTACTCCTCGACTGCCTTTTTCACTATTCCCCGACTGCGCATGCGCAGATTGATACCGGAAGTTAAGATTGATGTATTCGAGCTATTCATTAATATCGTGGCATGTGCATGTGTGACAATGTTATTGTTTAGATATATTGGTTCTATGCGTGTATGCTGGAGTATGGGAGGTAATCCACGCTATACCAGATCCCGAGTTGTTGCCCTTGGTCTGACAGGTCTTTGATTGTGACGTCACGGAAACACAGACTTCCGTTTCATTTTGGCAATACAGACCTGTGTGAACCAACACGATTGTTTTAGTTCTTTTCTCTTATTTTATTAGGTAAGTGACCCCGACATTGCATAGATTTTGTAGTAAATATGTCAAGGAAATTGTTATGAGTCGATTAACGTAAAGTTCTGTCAGGAATAATTGTAGTTTTAATGTTTTATGTGCCAGTCAGGCGTAACGTTGAAAGTGCGCGTTCGAACACGTAGAATGAACACATTAGGCCCCATAAAAAAATGCCTTGTTTCCCATCACCGCCGGCTCCGGTTTTTCCGCCCGCTCCGATTTATTTTTTATTTTTTATTTTTTTCTCACCTGCCTAGTTGGTGTTTCTTTTGGTATGAAAATGAGCCTGAACTGACCCTAGTTTGCATCAGTGACTGTTGTGGCGCGCTGCGAATGCGTGTTGTGTTATTTTACACGCGAAAGTCTTTTTTACGGGGCCTTGCCAGCACTGGACTTGATGTTTCTTCTGTGCGCCATTGGATGTCATGGTTATTAGATACTGTCCTGAATCGAGACTTCTTACTTGACTGTTTCGTGTGTGGACATACCGAAGATGTTTATCTATAGTCGTCCTTTCCAAGACTGTGATAATAATTCTGTTACTTTTTGATCTGTAATTGGACCTCGTTGAAGGTCTTTCAATGACCGGTATCTTTGCTGTAATCAAGGCGACATGTCCGTGATATTGTCGCGCTGTTTGCAATTTTATGGTTGTAATCTCATTTTCATTCTATTTGTGTATAAATTTCTAGTCGTATATAAATGTATAATAGTAATACAGGAATACAACATCTGCAGTATTATCACGGTATAAATGTATAGTTGATATTTATTTTCCGTTGAAGAACTGACGTTGTTCTATTCCTCAGTGATATAGATTCATGCCAAGTGGACTAGTGGTATGACTGCCCAAGGTAATATTCATGAACGTCAAATTATACATCATGTTCTCCATTTCGCGAGAATAGCTCAGCTTATTGTTTTCTGCTGAAATGAAACACCCACAGTTTTGTCTTTCAAATCACAATGATTCAGATTTTATCAATACCATCTTTTGAGTTCTGTCTACCTGCATAGGAATGGAGTGTTTGCGACTACGAAATCAGAATGAGATTACCTCACATGTAGCAGTATGCAGGTGAGAATGGAAATACAAACGCCATGGGATTTCTGCTGATTTATCCAATATCTCTAGCAAGACCGTGAACAAAACTACACTCATTAAAATGAATTGTATATATACCATTTTAGGACCAAATTAGACTATCACTATCTTAATATCAGTGGATTCTCGAATGAACTGAACCATTCCTATGCCCTTCCGAAAATAAAAAATAAAAAAGGACCGCCCGTCCGACCTTTTGAAAAGTCAGTGATGGGAAACAAGGCATTTTTTTTATGGGGCCTTATGTGTAGGACTTGATCTGTGAGGCGTACGTGTCTAGTCTCATGTTCCGATTATGATTATAGAAATGTTCCATAATTTTGAGTAAACATTCAACTATTGTCCGATAGAAAATGTAACCTAAAGATCGGTAAAATATTTCAGTTATTGTTGCAGTTTCGAATTGTTTACATAGTTGAGGTACAGAGTTCACGCTCTCATTTCAGTACAAACATATTGAGCGCTCGTTATAAAACTATGTTATTTGTCCGTATAGCTTGGAAATGTTCGGTAATATTGTTCATCCACATAGGACTGCAGATATTATTTATTTTATTTCCATATCTATGAGCCATGGTACTCGTTTCCATACCTATGATTTTATGCTCCCATGTCCCTGAGTACAGTTACCTTCTCTTGATTTCGTATTTGTCACATTGAAATATATGGCCGCATTAATGAAAACTAAAAATTCTTTAGGAATTAAATGTTTTAGTCACATTATTGCAGTAAATCCATATAAACTAAATGCCAATTCTTTAGGAATTGTATGCTTTATTCACAAGTATTGTAGAAAACCCATATACATTGTGCAAAGATTATTGTTTCATGTATTGAAATACAGACTTCCGTTTCATTTTGGCAATACAGACCTGTGTGAACCAACACGATTGTTTTAGTTCTTTTCTCTTATTTTATTAGGGACTGGCTCGTCCCAGCGAGGGTAACATTTTAGAGGTCCCACCGAGATCAAATAGAATCAGCTGCACTCACAAGTGAGAACGTCAGGCCAGTTGACTGGATGTGGGTCAAGGTCTGATCCTGCAGTATCTGTCTGGAACGTGAATTTGTGGAGAGTGAGCAGTGATTGGAGATTTTTGACTTTGGCCAAATGCAGAAATTGAACTGTCTATGGAAGAAATTCGTAGATATCAATTTGACAGTTCAGGAACATATTGAAGAAATTAGTAGACAGCATCTTGACAGTTCAGCATCAGGTTGCAATCAGTAGATAGCAATTTGACAGTTCTGCAACAGATTGAAGAAATTAGTAGATAGCAACTTGACAGTTCAGCATCAGATTACACCATGGCGAGCGCTGATGACATTGAGTGTGTATTGAAGGCAACATTATACACACTTCCTCCGGATGATTTGGTGAAAGTTCTTAAGTACCTAGGCTTTGATGAAACTGAGGATCTTGAAGGAAGATCAAAACTAGAACTAATAAAGCTCACTGAGCAATATCTAGACAATAAATCAAAGAAACAAGACGATTGTGGTATGGCAATGTTCCAAGATGTTATCAAAGAGATGGAAAATATCCAGTTCGCCAAGAAAGGTGAGGACATTGTAGAAAAGCCCTACAGAACTGTTCCAGCAACTGAGTGGTGCTGTCCAGGGAAGCAAGGAAGATCCAATGACATTTCTAATTCGAGTACTTGATCTGAAGCAGAAAGTTCTGTTCGCCTCACAGGAGGCTCAGTCCAATGTCGCTTATGATGAACGACTTGGTGCTATGTGTCGCCGAGCATTACTAACTGGTTTGCATAGTGAAATGGTTTGCATGGTTTGCAAACCACTGATGAAGAGTTGATCCGACAGATGGGAGTATCCATGTCAACTGAAACAGAAAAAGACAGTAAACTGTCCAGACGAAATGTGAAAGTCAGTGAGATGTCGGGTACCACCAGTGATATTCCAGAGAACACCAAGAAAGAACCTGTTAAAGGGGGTGGGCTCAAGCTAGAGGTCCAAGAACTGAAAGATAAATTAACTGTGTTGACTGAGAAATTGGAATCATTGGTGTTGAAATCCTCTGAGAGGCCTACTGCCCCACAACCTAGTCCAGGTAGAAACCGTGCTAGACTAAGGTTGTACCCATCGTGTCGAGACTTAGGGGGTGAAAATCCGTGCACCCACTGCTTTGGGTGCGGAAGTGACGAACATTATTACGCGTATTGCTCACAACGGAACCAGGGAGGTGCATCCAACCAGTCGGGAAACGCCAGGGGATCACAATGGAGGGGCGCACAGTGATCCAGGAAGAACCAGCAAAGCCACAAAACCCTAAAATGGAACTTAGAGAACTGACAGGGTCCCGCCAACTGCTGTCACCTAAACAAGACAGAGCTCTGACTAAGTTGGTTGGCAGCCGTTGTATGATTGACTGTAAATTAAATGATGTACCTACTAGGGCATTATGGGACACTGGTGCACAAGTGTGTATAATCCCAGAAACTTGGGTTGAGAACAATATGCCAGGAACTGAAGTCAGACCTATCAGTGAACTTATAGGGAGTGCAGATCTTAGTGTTCAATCTATAACAGGTAACTCAATTCCCTACAAGGGTTGGGTAGAAATCAAGTTTGTTGCTAACGATTGTGAGGGAAAGGGGAAAGTTTTGTATGTACCCTTTCTTGTTGTAGGTATGGACAGTGTAGATCATCGTGTTGTAGGTTTTAATGTGATAGAACAGCTGATAACCAGGTTTGATGATCTGAGTTGTGATGGGCAAACCACTAGTCCAACACTTTCCACTGTCATTAAGGCCACGTTCCCAGAGCTTACATCTCCCAAAGTACCCGCTTTTGTAAATCTAATCAAAACGTCAACGACTGACATGGGACAGGTCCGACTTGGACATCGGAAAGTTGAGATTCCGAGGGGTCAAACTGTGTGTGTGAAAGGACTTGTGCGACCGGGCCCTGCATCCGATGGCATGGTAGCCCTTTTCGAACCATCAGACATCTCATCTTCTACAGAGGGGCTTGAACTGTCAGAAGCTGTTGTCGATGTGCCACGCGGATCATCGAGTCATGTGAACCTATACATCACGAACAACTCCCCGCATAAAATGATCTTAAAGGGGCGAACCATTTTGGGTAGTTTGCAGTCTGTGGCTTCTGTGACTCCGACCATGGAAACTGGGTGTGCGTATGAGAATCCACCGACAACAGGAGATCAGACTGAACCAACAGAGGAACCCGATGCCGAGCACTGGGACCCTGATGTAGACTTGAGTGATAGTTGCTTGACTGAGGAGCAGAAGGTGGTTGTGAGACAGATGTTGAGAGAGGAGTGCCATGCCTTCGCCCGTGATGAGAATGATATTGGGTGCATTCGGAGTCCACAGATGGACATTAAGCTGAAGGATGACACGCCTGTTCAACGGTCCTACATATCTGTCCCTAGACCTTTGTATCAAGAAGTAAAGGATTACTTGAAAGATCTACTCCAGCGTGGATGGATAACAAAGTCCACCTCTTCATATTCGTCACCGATGGTCTGTGTGCGCAAGAGGGAGGGGTCTCTAAGGCTCTGCATAGACTATCGTTTGTTGAACAAAAAGACTATCCCTGACCGCCAGCCCATCCCTAGGGTGCAGGACGCTTTGGATAATCTAGTCGGAAATGAGTGGTTTAGTGTCCTTGATCAGGGGAAGGCTTATCACCAGGCTTTCAGTACTGAAGAATGTAGACCATACACAGCCTTCGTGACCCCATGGGGACTATATCAGTGGGAGACAGTTCCTTTCGGACTAACTAATGCCCCAGCGTTTTTCCAACGCTGTATGGAAAACTGTCTTGATGGCATCCGGGACGAGGGTGGTCTTCCATATCAAGATGACATCATTGTCTTCAGCAAGACGTTTAAAGAGCACGTTGAACACGTCCGCAATGTGCTACGCCGGGTGAAAGCAAAAGGAGCAAAGCTGAAATCCAAAAAGTGCAACATATTCAAGCAGAGAGAGCGATACCTTGGGCACATAGTGTCGGCTGCAGGATATACGATGGATCCCGAAGACAAAGCTGCGGTGTTAGCTTTGAAGGATAAACAACCATCCACCGTGGGTGAAATCAGACAGCTGTTAGGATTTTTAGGCTACTATCGGCGCTATATAGCCGATTTCCCCAGGATTCCGAAACCCCTGTTTGAACTCCTGAAACAACCTGACGAACACAAAGTTCCAGAGAAAGGGAAGAAGGTGACGAGGCAAAGTCGCAGTGGTCAGAGTCCATCCAATAGGCAAATCACTTGGACCAGCGTACATGCAGAAACACTAAATTACTTGGTTGACCAGCTTGCTAAACCACCAGTGATGGCATATCCTGACTACGAGAAGGAGTTTGTCCTGCACACAGATGCATCTCAGGATGGACTAGGTGCTGTACTTTACCAACTGGGTGATGACGGTAACCTGGCTGTCATAGGATATGGGTCGAGAACCCTTACCCAAGCAGAGAAGAACTATCACTTACACTCTGGGAAACTAGAGTTCCTGGCCCTCAAGTGGGCAATTACAGAGAGGTTTAGAAGCTACCTGTACTACTCCAAGGGCTTCACAACATTCAGTGATAATAACCCCTTGACATACATTCTCACTTCGGCGAAGCTGGACGCCGCCAGACACAGATGGGTCGCAGAGTTTGCGGACTTTAACTTTTGGATTAAATACCACCCTGGGAAGGCAAATGCGGACGCTGATGGACTCTCTAGAATGCCGCTTGATATGAATACGTTCATGAGTCAGTGCACCGAATCCATCACCCAAGATGCAATCGGGGCAACGGTGCTGGCCATGCAGTGCCGAGAGTCGGGTGAGAGCATCCTGATTTCATCTGTGACGCATGATGAATCTGTGTTTCCAGACCACGCATTCTGTGGCATGTCCACACTGGAACCCCTGACACCGACCGAAATTGCTGAAGCGCAAGCAAAAGATCCCGAAATCGGTCGTATGATACGCTTGAAACTGACCAACCAGAAGCCATGAAAGACCTACCTGACAGGACTGCAAGTTTTGCCGCGTTTGCTCGGGAATGGAGCAAACTGGAATTGGACGACCGGCACATTCTTTGGAGAGTTTGCACACTACCTGGGGGAGATGTTCGGAAGCAGCTGGTTCTTCCGAGGAAGTACTTTGACCTAGTATGCAAGGAGTTGCATAATGAGATGGGTCACCTGGGAACAGAACGGGTTGTTAGCTTAGCTAGAGACAGGTTCTACTGGCCATTCATGCATCGTGGCATTGAACATTACATTCTCAATGTGTGTACTTGTGTTAAGGATAAACGACCAGCGAAACCTACTAGAGCACCGATTGTGACCACCGCCCCATTTGAACTTGTGTCGATTGACTTCTTGCACGTGGATCCCTGTAAGGGTGGGTTCGAATATATGCTTGTAGTTATGGACCACTTCACAAGGTTTGCTCAGGTTTATCCAACGACTAACAAATCTGGAAAGACAGCTGCAGATAAGATATTCAACGATTTCGTCTTGAGATTTGGGATGCCTGGTCGCATTCTTCATGACCAAGGGAAAGAGTTCGAGAACCAGCTCTTCAATCAGCTTGAGAAGTATTGCTCCATTGCACACTCTCGAACAACCCCGTACCACCCTGAGGGAAATGGCCAGGTGGAGCGATTTAATCGGACACTCCTTGGTATGTTGAGAACGCTTTCACAAGAACAGAAGAATGATTGGAAACAACACGTGAACAAAGTGGTTCATGCGTTTAATTCTAGGAAACATGACGCTACTGGATACTCACCCTTTTATCTCCTCTTCGGTCGATAACCAAGACTGCCGATTGATCTTGTCTTTGGAATGGAACCAGAGCCGACTGGAAAGAGCTACCAACGATATGTTGAAGACTGGCGTGAGTGTATGAAGCAAGCGTACACTTTAGCATCGAAGGAGAGTGCAAAATCCGCTGTGAACGCAAAGAAATATTATGACAGGAAAGTGAGGTCTACACTCTTACAATCTGGAGACAGGGTTCTTGTGCGAAACCTCTCGGAACGCGGTGGCACAGGGAAGCTCAGATTCTTCTGGGAAAAGGACATCCATGTGGTTCATAAACAACTCGGCAACAGTCCAGTTTATGAGGTCAGGCCGGAGCAAGGGACTGGGCGCATCAGGGTATTGCACCGGAACCTGCTGCTGCCCTGCGATGATCTTCCGCTCAGCCACCCGGTCAGTCAGACACCAGGACATCCACCTGTCAAGCCCCCAAGCAGAACATCTCCTAGACAGGTGACACACGAGCGAGACATTCAAGAAGATGGTGACATTTTCAGCGATAGTGATGGTGATGACGCGTACGTCTTGATGGATGCGCCTGTGGAGGAGGTTCCTGTAGGCAGAGGGCGGGCTCGTACTCCTTTGAACCCAAGTGCTGATGCATTTATCCCTCCTCGTGTTTCTCCACGACCTACTCGTTCTGAACTTGAACCTCCAGCAGATGTGGTAGGGGATCGCTACCAGCGTTCTGTAACGGAAACTTCAACAGCTCACTCCAGTAGTAGAGAGATTGAACATCCAGTACATGGGGCGTCGGAGGACAGTAGGACACACATACCTGTCCGTGTCCGTCGACCAGTGACACGCCTGACTTACGATGAATCTGGGAGACAGACAAACTTCCATTCGGTCGTACATTGTATTTGTGTACCAGGTCAGCCCATCTGGGTGCTGCCGCCTGTACCCTATCGGCTGTGGTAAATGTAAACATAGATTGATGTAAACATAGACTAATGCCAATATAAATGATAGCAGGTTGGATGTGTAGCTAGATTTGACGGCTATGTTACTGTGCCTATGCAATTACGAATTCCAGGTTGTTGAACGATCCTGAGCAATATGGGTATGTAGTCGTCATATGTGATGATCTAATTGAAGTGAACTCCAATTGTACCCGTAGATGTTGAGTGTATGCTTAAGGATTGTGTGTGAGCTATAGGATTCAATGTGAGTGAACATGGTGAACTATAGTGTGGTGTTTAGAAACTTGGAATTTACTCAGTGTATCAAGCAACTAGTTGTGAAATGTTAAACTTTGTTACTATCGCATATGTTCTAAGGAACTTAACTCGGAATGATTGAGCATTCCAGACTGGCCATCTTGACTGCTCAGTATTTCCCCTGCATCATGTGATCATTGGGAATTCATTAGACTGCAGAGTGAATCTATGGATTTGTAGCGATAAGGTATACGGTCATTCCCAACACTGAACTAGCATAGGTTACGATGTACATGGAACCCTTGAGGTTATATTGGAAGATGTTGTTTGTTGATATTTCCTTGTTACTAGCATTGATGGCATGCCGTAACTGATAAGTTCTTTTTACTATTGTGTAGTTTATGCAAATGTCGGGACGCCATTTCTTTTTGCGGGAAGAGTGTGACAATGTTATTGTTTAGATATATTGGTTCTATGCGTGTATGCTGGAGTATGGGAGGTAATCCACGCTATACCAGATCCCGAGTTGTTGCCCTTGGTCTGACAGGTCTTTGATTGTGACGTCACGGAAACACAGACTTCCGTTTCATTTTGGCAATACATACCTGTGTGAACCAACACGATTGTTTTAGTTCTTTTCTCTTATTTTATTAGGTAAGTGACCCCGACATTGCATAGATTTTGTAGTAAATATGTCAAGGAAATTATTATGAGTCGATTAACGTAAAGTTCTGTCAGGAATAATTGTAGTTTTAATGTTTTATGTGCCAGTCAGGCGTAACGTTGAAAGTGCGCGTTCGAACACGTGGAATGAACACATTATGTGTAGGATTTGATCTATGAGGCGTACGTGTCTAGTCTCATGTTCCGATTATGATAGAAATGTTCCATAATTTTGAGTAAACATTCAACTATTGTCTGATAGAAAATGTAACCTAAAGATCGGTAAAATATTTCAGTTATTGTTGCAGTTTCGAATTGTTTACATAGTTGAGGTACAGAGTTCACGCTCTCATTTCAGTAAAACATATTGAGCGCTGGTTATAAAAGTATGTTATTTGTCCGTATAGCTTGAAAATGTTCGGTAATATTGTTCATCCACATAGGACTGCAGATATTATTTATTTATTTTATTTCCATATCTATGAGCCATGGTACTCGTTTCCATACACTGTAAAAACGCTGAGTAAACGTTCAACCATAAAGTGGATGTAACTCGGTTGCAACCATAAACTGGTTCAACGTAGCACCAAGCAAATTTCAACGTTGAACTGAAATGAGGTTAAACGTACAACCACGAAAAGGTGTAACATTCAACTGAAAGGTAAAGGTTGAACCAGTTTCTGGTTCAACGTTTAACCATGGAAAACCCTGAACCAAAATTTGGTGTTACCTATAACCAATTACTGGTTCAACGTATAACCAGATTCTGGTTCAATGTTTTCTCAGAAATAGGTTCAACGTACAACCACATCAAGGTTAAACGTACAACCACATCAAGGTTTAACGTTGAACTGAAATGAGGTTAAGCGTTCAACCACGAAAAGGTGTAACGTTGAACTGAAAGGTAAACGTTGAACCAGAAACTGGTTCAACGTTTAACCATGGAAAACCCTGAACCAAAATTTGGTGTTACCTATAACCAATTACTGGTTCAACCTATAACCAGATTCAGGTTCAATGTTTTCTCAGAAATAAGTTCAACGTACAGCCACATCAAGGTTAAACGTACAACCACATCAAGGTTTAACGTTCATCCAGATGCAGATTTAAATGAAATCTGCACCGGATTGTTGTGGTGCAAATTGTACATGTATTTGCGGATTTAGTTAAATTCTAAATTCTTGCAAATACATCGGAACCATATGAGCAACCAAGTTACATCCCAGTGTTATTTCTTGCAGTCATCAGTGAAAAGTATATCAACCTGTAAGAAAGTGAAGGATATTTCAGAACATACATCAACAAATACACAGTAATTGAAATAAAATTAATATATTTAAATCATATTCGGATATAATCTAATAACAGATCTGATTTCTAACAATACGAATACCTAGCTTCATCTATATACAAGAGTTCATGTGGTATCGATATCTTTGCATATTTGTATCCCAAATCTGACGCCAGGGGGCACTGCTTGGGGTGCGGCTATGAGTCGCTGGATGACGAATAAGGAACTGTGAACCGCGGTCTAACTTTATGAATGCTCTAAATAAACACTAGACTGTTTGCAATCAAATGAACAACTAAAGATATGAAAAGCTAATATGTAAACATTGAATTCTACCAATTCATAAATCACAGAAACCACAAGTAACAGGGGTTACAATAATGGGGAAGGGAGTCTGGGAGGTTTAGTAACATCCAAGATGGTACCACCTACAATAAGTTTGATGCCTCCTTTTCAACTGATGTTAGACTCATAACACTCCTCATCTAAGGAATGAAAACTTCAAGATGCAAAATGATTATCATGATTATTATTAACTTTTTTTTTAGCTTACTGCTGTATGATGAAATATTACTGTATACATATGGCATAATTGTCTGTTAATATCACTGATCTGAAATATTTGAGTGAGCAAGTTAATTGCATTTTATCACAGTTTAGTTTTGGGACCTACATACATAGTTTATGTGTGTCCAACCTTCCTACACATAGTATAGGTGATCAGACTTTACACAGCGACCTATGTATTCTGAGTACATGTTATATCACTGATTTGAGTGAGCTAGTTAATTGCATTTTATCACAGATTAGTTATGGGACCTACATACATAGTTTATGTGTGTCCAACCTTCCTACACATCGTATAGGTGATCAGACTTCACACAGCGACCTATGTATTCTGAGTACATGTTATATCACTGATTTGAGTGAGCTAGTTAATTGCATTTTATCACAGATTAGTTATGGAACCTACATACATAGTTTATGTGTGTCCAACCTTCCTACACATAGTATAGGTGATCGGACTTTACACAGCGACCTATGTATTCTGAGTACATGTAATATCAATGATTTGAGTGAGCTAGTTAATTGCATTTTATTACATATTAGTTGGGACCTATATACATAGTTTATGTGTGTCCAACCTTCCTACACAGAGTACAGGTGATCGGACTTCACACAGCGACCTATGTATTCCGAGTACATGTATTGTAATATCACTGATCTGGGATATTTGAGTGAGATAGTTAACTGCATTTTTTATCAGATTAGTTATGGGACCTACATACATAGTTTATGTGTGTCCAACCTTCCTACACATAGTATAGGTGATCGGACTTCACACAGCGACCTATGTATTCTGAGTGCATGTTATATCACTGATTTGAGTGAGCTAGTTAATTGCATTTTATCACAGATTAGTTATGGGACCTACATACATAGTTTATGTGTGTCCAACCTTCCTACACATAGTATAGGTGATCGGACTTCACACAGCGACCTATGTATTCTGAGTACATGTAATATCACTGATTTGAGTGAGCTAGTTAATTGCATTTTATCACAAATTAGTTATGGGACCTACATACATAGTTTATGTGTGTCCAACCTTCCTACACATAGTATAGGTGATCGGACTTCACACAGCGACCTATGTATTCTGAGTACATGTTATATCACTGATTTGAGTGAGCTAGTTAATTGCATTTTATCACAGATTAGTTATGGGACCTACATACATAGTTTATGTGTGTCCAACCTTCCTACACATAGTATAGGTGATCGGACTTCACACAGCGACCTATGTATTCTCAGTACATGTAATATCAATGATTTGAGTGAGCTAGCTAATTGCATTTTATCACATATTAGTTGGGGCCTATATACATAGTTTATGTGTGTCCAACCTTCCTACACAGAGTATAGGTGATCGGACTTCACACAGCGACCTATGTATTCCGAGTACATGTATTTAACATCACTGACCTGGGATGATTGAGAGAATTATTTAATTGCATTTTATCACAGTTTAGTAATGGGACATACTTACATAGTTTATGTGTGTCCAACCTATCACTGATCAGGGGTATTTGAGAGAGCCAGTTAGTTGCACATTATCACAGTTTAGTTTGAGTGAGCTAGCTAATTGCATTTTATCAAAGTTTAGTTATGGGACCTAAATACACAGTTGAAGTGTGTAAGACCTTCCTACAAAGAGTATAAGTGGTCAGAATTCACACAGTGACTTATGTACCCGAGTCAAATTATATTACACAATGTATTAATGATCTGGGACATACAGAGTCATAATATGGTAAATAAAAATTTATATCCACCTTCCTGTACAGAGTACATGTAATGGTGGTCAGACATTGACTTTTGTATCTGAAGTCAATTGTTCGTCATGTATCGATGATTTGTGATATATCGAGTGTTGCATTGTTTTCTTGTATTCAACATCACAGTTAATTCATAGTAAACAACACCCTTGTCTTCTCATCTACATGTAGCTGCAGATTGTTATGTTGGGCCATCTGCTTCAACAGATGAGAGGGCTACAGGTATATCCACATTGTTCATCATTCTATCACAGTAATGAGACTTTGTTTGCATACGATGGTGTCACTTTTCTATAACCAGTAGTATGCCGGCCATTGTGGTTGATTTTTTTGTAAGGGTGTTCAGGAATGGTGAAGATTCAACACAGTTCCATTTTGTTCCTCTTCTACATTGTATATGTAATATGGTACCACAGCTTTAGCCTGAATATTTGTTGTATCACGTTACCATTTCATCTTTTCTGTCACATCCAATGATACCGGTAGCCATTATCTTGTGATGCAGGCATGTCAGAGACCAATTATTTCACATAGTCCAAGTTATGAAATAATGCACACACTTCCACCATCACCCGAAACCCTGTAATGTATCACCCGAAACCCTGTAATGTAATGATCCGCACTGTGACGTGTCTCTGATCTTTCTTGCAAGCAGTTGGTCCTATTAAACAAATAAAGAATTGTGCAATATAATTTGTCTTCACTATCCTGTCAATATAATCTTACATTTGTAAGTACCATTCTACAGGGGTTGAAATGTTTGTAAAACTTTACTTGTCCCAGGTGACAAGGGACTATTTTTTTTACTTGTCACCTTGTTGACAGTAGTTGTCTCAAAATATTACCAAGTTTTGACTTCCTTATATAACCGTGTTCTAATTTTCATGAAATAGAACAACCAATTAGATTCAGACTTTGTTCTGTTATTCTTTTAGTGTATTTATTTGGGTAGTAGAATACACAGACAGACAGACTACACCATGTATACAGACAAATTACTATTTTGATTGGCTTAGGTGAAGGAAAGTAATTAGGATAATCAGCGTCGTCTGCCGATTTTTGTAATTTGTCCCCGAGTTTTGCAATACACAGAAAATTTATCGTACAGCTTTAAAACTTCACACAGTATATAAACTAAAAAAAAAATTTCCCCCATATGTAATTAATCTGGGAATTGACGAAAATCACCAATACCTACCATGTTATTTTGGGGCTACGATGACATTGACCTGCCAATGTTATATAACATGCAGACTTGGTGTCATGGCGTCAAAAAATAACCTACAAATCTCCCATCTAATTGCTGTTTTCGCGATTTGTTGAGAACTACTGGAAGGATTTTCTTGATACTTTGGAATAAAATTAGCACTTTTTATTTTATTTCCTGTGTGAAGTTTCAATATCCCCCGATCAATTGTCTCCAAAATACCACCGGATATATTATCTGTGACAGACAGTAGAACCAGTATTTTTACAAGGGAAAGAATGTTTTCAATATCATGTGAGTCACTCTTTTGACGGACGTTTCAGAAAACGATCCATATTACTGTCGAAGAATAGTTGCCACTAACGCTCTATTCAACCAAAATGACCGAACCACCATGACCAAACGCGTTATCGCTAGGCTGCATTCAAATTCTATCAGCTACGCTGATTGGCTGGATGGAGTTATTAGACTAATGAAATCGCGCGTACCATGATCACTCGACTTGTCACATGGTTATTTTCTATCTTCGCGCACAGGAGAGCGGTTTTCAAAACGACAGTCACAACAACGACATCGGTCATACGGGCCATGAAATCACATAAATTTTATCAACTTCGAGGCCTGCGGAAACTATGCTACACACATTGTTTTGTTAGGCGAAGTATATATCTGTTACAAATAAAAACGGCACTTTATGGCTTTGTTGTCGCAGGCGACAAGTCAGTTTTCTTTTTACTTGTCACTTGCGAAAATCACTTGTGAGCATCATATATCTGATTATTAGCATTGAAAATGACAGATTATTCCTTACATCTTCAATCGTGATAAAATCCATCACAAGATGATGATGTTCACTCTGTGGGAGCCATATACACTGTCGCCTCCTTCATCTTCCTCCAACAGTCAGACTCAAACAAATGGCTTCTTTCTGACCTTCTCCCTGTTACACTTTCTGTAGGAGAAAATATTAAATGGAGTAAGATCTAATATAACTAATTTATTCATAAAGGTTGGGGGAAATATCCCGATTGTCATGACAAGCACTCACTCACTCGGCCCCTCGCAACCCCTGGCAATTTCTCATGCCACCACCCTGCCTCGGGAATATCTCATGAAATCAATCCCACATGTTCTTGCCACATAAAAATAGTATATATTTTCCTCTTGACCCCGCCCCCCTCCCCCCTAACTGGATGTGTGTGTAGTGGGCATGGTGGGGGGGGGGGGGGGTTATGGGGTAATACATGGTACAGCTATGATGTATCATTTATCAAGTCTTATCAATGACTTCTCAAATTTCCTTTGATTATATCCTTGTAATGTATTCACTTACTATACTTGTCATCCATCATGGTGTATTTCATAAACATCAAAATGACTTCTTCATCGATCAGGCACTAGGGCAGCTGGACTTCTCACACTTCTCACTTGATCACTGGATAAACAGTTACACAATATTGACATGATATTACCCCATTGGACACAAAATGTTGCCAACATTTGATACAGTCTTACAACATTATGTAACTATTATAAATTCATTGGACTGATTAGAATTTCAGGCAAAATTGAGGGGTGACTGAATGTTAATAGATGTTTTGAATTATTATAGGATTATAACATGCATAGAAATTTTTTTTGGAATAGGAGATTAATGCATATTAGTTTGCAAGGACCTTAGAGTTCAACAAGCCACAAAGCGTATTGCAAGTATTTTTGTGGACAACGCGGCTGATAATTACTGGTATCCATATGTATATAGCTGTTGACCTATGCAGATATAGTGACAGTTTAATTAATTCTTTTTTTGGAAATACATAGGAAATTATATAGCCTGTAGGGGCCTTAGATTGCACTCATCCACAACTGGTATGGAAAAACGACATGCTAAATGTAATAAGTGATTGGAAATTGCAAAATACCGCCAAGTGGTAACAGTAAATTATATCAATGACATATTAAAACAGACAACAGACAGCAAAATTCTTTCACGCAATGAATAAATGAACGGAGAATGA
>JAVTVY010017172.1:0-65381 GCA_036873755.1 Hanleya hanleyi | reverse complement strand
CGGACAGTCCAATGTAATCTGTTTAACTTATTTTACGAAATGTCCAGACCTAAAATTCAACCACTTATTATTGGAATTTTGATTTCGTTTTTTCACCAAATACTAGACCGAATACTGAATAATGAAATAACAAAAAAAACACAACAAATTTTGACCCTCAGGGGGGTTACGTATCCTTAATTAGCTCTTCATGCCACTGAGAGATCTGAAATACACTTGGAACTACTTCAAGCCCAGTTAAAGTGATACCTTCGCTAATAATTTAAGTTACATATTACATATCACATCACCAACAAGTCCAGCAATTTGGCAGAGATTCATAGACAATTTTCAGGACCAATACTAGAACATGTATGAAGAGTTCTACATTTTTACCTGCGGCACGCAGGTCTACGGGAGGCTCGCGTTGTTGTTGTTCTTGTTGTTCTTGTGACTTTTTGAAATGCGCATGCGCTAAGAGAGTGTGATCTCTGCCACACTTTTCTTTTCCCCCTCCAATCTCACATGACAACACTGCATTCAAGCGCGTTTGAATTCATTTGCAACTATATTCGGTGGAATGAATTATTGCTTCGTTAATTTCCGGATTGGATTTATTATACATGAGAATAGTGTGAATAACGTCAAAGGACCTACGAAGTAGGGTAGGCATTAGGACTCCGACACGCACTGGACTCTTGAACCCCCAGTTGAAATCCTGCCAATATTAAGATGGGCACGGCTCAAGTTAGAATCACCAGTGATTTTGATCAAAAATCAACAGAAATTTTCATCAAAAGTAGGTCAGCTTGAAACATGCTGGCAACAGTCCCCTAATGCACCTTCATGCCCAGTGTGAATAACGTCACAGGACATAAGAAGTAGGGTAGGCATTAGGACTCCTACGCACGCTGAACTCGTGGACCCCCAGTTGAAATCCTGCCTATATTAAGATAGGCACGGCTCAAGTTAGTTTCACCAGTGATTTTAATTAAAAATCAACAGAAATTTTCATCAAAAGTAGGTCAGCTCGAAACATGCTGGTGACAGTCCCCTAATGCACCTTCATGCCAAAAATCAAGGTTCTAATATCAACGGTAACACTCAGATATAACATATCTCTCAGATATAACATATATATAAATATTCATGTCCCTGTTCAATTGTTTCTTTGACTGGTGTTTGTACAACAAAATATTGAATCTTGAATGCTTATTTTGCCGACGAAAGGATTCAGATGGACTCACTCATTACCGGACAATTTCAAATGGTAGCCCACTTGGAAGAGACAGAAATGACTATGTAGTATTTAATGAGTTAGACACCCCTGTGCGCGAACAATACCTCGCAGTCGTGCAGTTATATTGTGCACTTCCGGTTACAAGCATGACATTTGGCAAATAGCTATTTTGAATGATTCTCTTTCGGAACACAGCCTCTCTATCCTCATTCTCGCAAGCCAGTGCCTTGATTCGCTGGTATTGATGTTCCCGTCCTCTTCCGCACTCACAATCCCTTTAGAATAGCATAAATCACTTCCGTAAATTCAATATCAGCAGACAATGCGCAGAAACATATTGCATTTGACATCATTCTCTCAAGTCAGAGCCCATTTCTGCTAGAATTTACTGGTTCTATACAAAATTCTATACGTTACTTTGTCAATCAGTTTTACGTATGGAATTACGTCATATATAGCAGATACTGGCCATAGAAACGATCTAGTTGACCTCGTGGCCAAAAGCTAGGGCCTCTGTTTTCCTGGAGGGGTTTTTTAGTTTGATTTTGATACATAGATACCTTTCACATTGACTTCGCACTTGAATCACCTTCGGAATGACTTAGTGACAAGCATATTCGCGAATTGAGTACAGGAAGATATCCATAGATACTGACTAGAAAGGTTTCTTGTTTGCAGAATTTGATTTTAAAGAAAAGAAATTCATAAAATTAGCAACCTTCGAAAAGGCTTGGCCGAAAATGTCAGATGAGATGATATTTCTTAAGAATGAAATAGTTAATCATTTATATAGAAGAAGCAAACCATGTCTTGGTATTGCCTTGCTGCGTGGAAAATAGTGGCAAGGAATTTAGTTCGCAGATCATAACGAACGTAAATGCAGAAACTTAATTAATTATTTTAATCGAATATCAAGACTGTAACAGGCCTCAATTTGAATAGTGAAAAAGTGTCATTATGCCTCTTGGACAGTTCGATAAAGCCTCAAATCCCATTCCGTAGTTTCACAGATCGAGGTGATAGATCTGATACTAAATTTATTGAAAAATAACTTTAAAGGAAATATAAATTTTCCATTTTGATCGGCAAATTAAGCGAGAAGGGAGACTGAAGAGCGCAGATTTTCGCGCTATGACTAAATCCTCGAAATTTGTTTGGATTTCCAAATATTTGAAAGCCTTCTTGATTTGCAAAAAGTAACGACTGAACCGAATGTTTTGAAACTTGGCATACACGATACTTGTACCAAAACATTGCCAAAGCGATCATGGTGAGTTCGTCTGTCAAATCGTCGGACTTTGAATGGGGAAAGTGAATATATCTATATGGTATCAGAACTATTACGCAATCCCTACAATTGTGGGTTACAAGTTGAAAATTACTTCCCTCGGCATAAAAACACAGGCAGATTGGCGCTTTTTTCTACAATAACCACTACCTCCTCTGATATGTCTTTCACTGTATTATCACCACTGCCGCAGGTTTTGACTACAATGTAGTCATTTCTCACTTGTTCTACTACAAACTACTAACTCAACCTTCCCAAGATGAACAGACCCAAAGAACTGTTCAATCCCTGTAATCTCAAAATCGGGTACATATATTCACACAAAGTTAACATTATCACTGCTCATATTCAGGGTTATTACCTTTAATCTACATATGTGAAAAACAATGTATGTAATCTATAAAATAAGACTTTACCTTGTTATTTGTGGCGTTGTCCGTGACCTGTAATTCCATTATGGCCGTTGGGGTGTTAATCTGATCAATATGTCTGGCCTGGGTTTTTATATCAATACGCCAGGTCACATTTTTTAATTTATTACCCCAAGTTGTTTGGGAAATTATTGAGTCATGAATCCTACTTTTATGTATTTTCCAGAATTTCGCGAGCACTTTTGTTTGCTCTTCAGTTAACCCTCCTTCCTTTTTCTTTGTTTGTGACGTCAAGTACGCTTCAAGCTGGTTCAAATCCATATCGGCAGAGGCCATACTCTGTGAAAGGAAAAGAGAAACTTAAACACTTGGAATACATATAATTTATTCATTTAGAATATCAAAATTTTGCATTCTTGATCATGAATGACATTTGGCAATGTTTCCTTTCTAAAAGTTGAGTCAGTGGTGTTTGCTTTTCCATGGGAATCCGGGAATCTGATTTCCGTCAGCACTCCCGCAAAATAATTGGAATCCAACCGATTGCCATTAAATTTTAGCAATCTGTACACGGAAATTATAGCTTTGGTTTCTCCTGGATTCTTGTAGATTTGGATTGCTAGAATCTGTTTAGATGCAGTCCCACTAGTAAGCTGCACTGAAAAGCAAGGCCTGCTTTCGGACATGAAAGCGGCAGTCACAGAGCATGAAAGACCAAACCTCACAGGATAGCACATCTGAGTCTTTAAGAGCAAATGAAACTACAACTCTGGTCATGCATGTGGCAGTCAACTGCTTGAACAATTCCATTAGCAGAGCACAAACCTATGGCAAACCGTAAGTGCTTTTTATCCGAGAATTTCCGATATCGGAATTGAAGTCTCGATATCGGAAATTCAATTTCCGATATCGGAAATTAGAATTATCGATATCGGAAATTCAATTTCTGATATCAAGAATTGCAATTTCCGATATTTATATCTATATTAATTATTTTATTATTTGAACAACCCCTTGTGAGTCAGAGGATGTTACAGTCAGTTAGGAAGATCTCCAGAATGAGCTTCTGTAGCTCCTTCCAGCTATAATAGCACTGGTAGATATGCCTATGTAGCTGGTAGGAGCTATATCAGAGGAAAAATCACCACTGAAGAGCAAGTTGATGTCAGTGCATATTTTGGTCAATATGGTTGATTATATTTCACACTGATCGGACATTAAATTCCAGAAAATCGTGCCGAACGACTCTTGTTCATCATCCACAATTCCAGCATACAGTATATTAGACTAGACTCTTTCACAGTCATCAAGGTTGTGGAGCTGTAACAGACTAGTATATGTCACAGTATGCAAAATGATCAAAGTGACGAAATCCAACTGTTTCAGTACCAGATAGTAGATTTTGTTGTTAGGCCAGAGTTAGCCCGAAAACATCGGCTAAGGAGTCTATTTTTTTTTTGGTTGTTGTTGCCTAAGCGGACTCAGCCCGAATCACTGTTACAGACCGAAACGGAAAAAAACAAACAGGACGTCAGTCGCTTGAGATCTTTCACTTGAGACAGAGGCACAGAAAGCATTTTATCGAATAAATAATACTTTTTGGCATCTCCAGCACTATGACAACCACCTAACAACTCCTTTAATTAGATGGAATCTGCCTTCAAACACGGATTTTGTCAACAAAACCATTGTGTGTCTTTCGACACAGATGACAGGGACATGCACAGAATGTGGTTGACCTTTTTGCTCACGTCATCAGAAATTGATCCTTGCCGGTTGTGAACCAATAGCGACGTGTGTTTATTCACGTGATCAGAAAGGTCACGAGATAAAAATAGCGTGGTCATATTCTTACAACCTGTCAAGAAGGCGCCAAAACGGGAAAATCAGTCGATGTTTTCCCCACACATTTGATCACATTTTGTCAGCATCAAAACAGATGGTACATGGTCAAAGAAGCTCAGGTGGGTCAAACTGAATCAAATTGGCATATTTTTTCTCTCTCGTTTCGTCATTTTCATCAGCGAAAGATTGCGAAAAGGCACTTTTCGGAAGGTCAGCTTTTATCGCCACATTTTAACTTATCTCTGCTCTGAGCTGTGATAGGAATGCCACGCCCCCTTACCCTTTTTTCACCTATCACAGCTAGAGTTAGGCCAGAATGAATTAAAATCACCCATGTAGATCATTTTATGCACTGACATCAACTCGCCCTTCAGTGTTGACATTTCCACTGATATGGCTCCTTCCAGCTACACTGGCAAAGGCAGCTACTTCTGCATGGCTATCGTTACACACTGTGACAGTGTAACAAGCAACATGGTTTCCAAGTTTCAAGTCAATTCAACATGTTCAAGAAGCCAAAATCAAAAGGACAATGGATGCACTAACCTTTATGACATTGGTGCATTTTAATATGAGGTGACTGAAATCATTTTCTGATAAATTTGGATACAGTTCATTCTTCAAAAACTCATCACTAAGTTCTCCTTCACCGTAATACGTTCTTCGAGCTATTCCGTTCACCAGCCCGAGAAAACTCTTCGCGTCGTCTGCCATTTTGCTCTCATGTGACACGCCTCTCTTTTGAAGAATCTCATTGGAAGAAAATCGAAATTACCGCGGGACAGGAAAATGGCGGCGCCCATGAACACGAGAAGGATGTCGGCGGGAATCGTTGAAACTTTCAGCGAGAATGAACAGGATGCAAACTCTGCTTTGATGGAACTGGACAAAGGTGTCGTTTTTCTTCTCGGCACAGTTCACATTATACAATAGATCCCAGTGGCTTCGTTGTTGACTGTTGTTGTTCGATGTACTTGTTGTTGTTAACTTGTTGTCTACAACAACAACAACTCTGGCATTTGGGGCATTTTTTTGCTACTCGGTCTCCTGGGATCCGGACAAAAGCCCCAACGGGCACATCTGCCTTTTTAAAATATAGTTAGTAGATCGAATTCCCTACTTTGAATTCATGTTTCGTGAAGATGGGCCTGACGGTAGGCCTATAGTTACTTTTATTTTCAGTTGTCTCAGTTCAACTGACAGTTGACAAGTCAATGATTATGTCATCAAAGTCTTTTTCATTGTACCGTGTACGTATATATTGAATTCGAACACTGGTATGAAAAGCAGAACAGAAAAGCTGGAAATATTAAGAAAAATAAACTTTGTCATTATCTGAAAACTTGAGAATTATAAAGAATTATTTGGTTTCAATTAAAAAAGCAACAAAAACAACCAGGGCCTAGGCCTAGACGCCATGTCTGATTGCAATTCGTGATAAGGTTAGTTGTGAAATGGACAAAGAAGATAAGTACACTGTTCATTTATTGGTTCCTTTGAATGATTCATAAAATTCTCCCAGTATTGCATCAAAATTAAAATATCATTTGTTTGCAGTAACCCGAATGACCAGACAAAAATGGTACAAAATGTTACAAAAACATTTCATTGACGAGAATTGTGTGCGCCACAACATGTGTATGCACGCATAAATGGTTTGCTGATAGATGTCACTGCATGTGCTCGACATTTCCACGATGACAGTGGTCGTGCCTTGCTTTGAAATAGGCCACAATGGCATCTGTTGTCTGCGTTACCATCAGTGAAAATCTAAAGGAATGTTGTCTGTCAAGACAGCTCGAAAGAACTTACTAAAACAATGTGTTCACAGTATGACATGGTGAGAACTATTTCAGGAGGTGTGCGAGGCGATTGACATAAACATTCATACATGTTCATCAGTAACGTTCAGGTGCAGCTGTTCGCCTACGGAGAAATTTTTCACCCAGAATTTGATCAATCGATTTCTACGGCGGTAGAATTTGCCAACGTTAAATATGTTACATTCAATGTAGTGAACATTTTTAGGAATATACTATAGAAGTTGTGTCATTGTGGATGGCTCCAGATTATGCAAATGTGTGACAATAATGATGGCGTGAACAACAACAACAAAATCTCGACCTACTGACCAAACTTTTTTGGAAGGACCTCGTTACAACAAATAAGTTGTTTTTATTTTGGTGTTTTCCCGCATTATTTCCAGTAATTTAGAAAATAGAAATCTGTGAATCAATGTTGTTTTCGCTGATGTATATTGGTTCAATTTGAAATTTACAATTTAATAAAAATATGGTATGGGGCTTTTGTCCTCTGGGGTTTTTGTCCATGGGATTTTGTCCTGGATACCTGTCTGCTTGTCTGCCAGGTGTCTACTCTTCAATGTTGCTTGTGCAGTCCCACATCACAGAAATCCATGACATTTTAGCACAAAGTGGAGGGTACAACATTTGGCATGCGACATTTCGGCATGCGAAATTTTGACACTCGACATTTCGGCAACTTCTTATTTATTGCTCAAATCTACACCTGCTATTGCTATGCCTTATATCCTCCTTTAGGAGATCCTTTGCAGAATAAAAGTTGATCTCCCTTTAGGGAGCTCAGCTGGTTTACTCTGCGCATGCGCCCCATGAAGTCGTCCTCTTTTTATCCTGCAACTGCTGCGTGTACACGCTTTTTGAAGGAGTTCCTGTTAGGTCTAGATTTAGACGTAACCTAGGATTATTTTTCTGACGTTAACTACTAGCAGATTTTTATTGGATAATGTCTCATCAAACATTCCCTGAAAATTCCAAACGTTGCTGTTCCTAGTCGGCTTTCTTGGTCTATTTTGAATTCCCATTCAACCTGTTTTTCGTGCAAAGGACATCTTTGCGATCGGCAGGTCACCTGTTTGGAATGTTTGGACTGGGATGATACTACCTGGCGCAATTTCGCCAGGCGACACGTGCATTCCTTCTACGGTTATCGGCGGGTTTTCAACCTTTCTGTTGACGAGAGACGACAATCAGAAATGGCTCTCATCGGCAATTGGATTACCTCAGACGTCTGATATTCTACAAGAAGTCCTTTGGGAAGTATTCTTTACATTTATCAAGAAATTATGCAGAAAATATGTCTCAAATGTCATGCATAGCTTGCGGCCTGTGAAAAATGTATTATGTGGGCGCCTGGCCTGTTTCAAGTCTGTCTAGCCAGGTCACTGACCAGTAATGATAATAAAGCCAATGTGTCTACTAATCTTCTCACCCCTAGCTTTTTCGATTCCCTAGACAGGTCTTTCGAGGTCATCACGACATCAGCGACTTGTCTGACGGCTCTGGGACAAAGATCAAGTCTGGAGTTACACAATCTTCCCCCACTGCTTCTGGGACAACAAAAGACACAGTCTACTAGTAGCAGTCTGCTTCATTTCGAGAGCTACCATCGCAGATCGACCTTTTTTGTTATCGGGACCGGACAAAAGGCCTTTTTCTTCTCACTAACAACGGGCCTTGAGACGTCCTTCGTTTCGACACGATGGGCTACAGTTTCCAAAGGTCAACATCTGCCTCATCGAGTATTCTTCCTTGGCCGTTTAGTTCTTGTTCCAGATCAGCACTATGGGCTTCGGCTTTCACCTCATCGGTCAACCTCAGTTGATGTCCATCCACAGCCCAGTACATCGACACTATGGGCTCCGGCTTCATCCATTCTATCGACTACTGCTGATGTTCATCCACAGTCTAGTACTCTGCCACAACGGGCTTCGACTTCATCTCAACGATCTTAGCCCCGTCCTTCTTCTACGACTACTTCGTCCAAGACAGTTTCTTGGGCTACGGCTGCGCGACTGCCTTCCAAGACCATGACTTCTCCGTTCACCCGTCCGTTACTGATCATCTCTCGTTCAGATCCCGCAGCGACACTTTGGGCTCTGGGTTTACATCTACCTACGGTTTCTGCCTTGGTTGATTTCTTGCATCTTGAAGTTTGTAAGGATAAGATTCTACCAACGCCGTTTCCCGTACACCACAACGCCGTTCCCGTACGCCACAACGCCGTTCTCGTACACCACAACGCCGTTCCCGTACGCCACAATGCCGTTTCCGTACACCTCAACGCCGTTCTCGTACGCCACAACGTTCTTCCCGTATGCCTCAACGCCGTTCTCGGACGCCATTACGGCACTCCCCGACGTTTCTATGCCGTTTCCCGTACGCCTTCGTCACCGCTCCTGGACGCCATTACGCTGCTATCGGACGCCGCGACGCCGTTCCCGATCACCTCGTCGTCATTCCTGATCTTCACGACGCCGTTCTTGGTCACCACATCGTCAGCCGGTTTCTGTTCGCGAAACTTTACCTTCGATCAACGCATCACAACCATGTCATCCACTTGATCGTCTGTCAACTTTTCGCGTCCCATTCCTGCCACGCCACCGGTTGTGGACCAGTCTTTCCCTATTGCACCTACGTCTTTTCATCGGGGCCTCGACGATGTTTAACCTGATTGTCGTTCGTCTTTGCAGCATCTGCCTCTGTTCGGAAGTCATCCCCTCCACCGGATGCTCCGGAATGGGCGTCCCTATTTACTTCTTACGACCGTCAACTTTTGGACGACGACAAGTTTAAGAAAGCTACGTTCACGTTTTACAAACTCCACGATGGTTTTCTCCCAGACAAGCCTCCTGTACCGGGCCACGATTCGGATCAAGTATTGAAGTTTTTCCAAGCCGCTCTCCCTTAGCCTCTCCTTCTAGGAAGTTGATCGTCTTCAGGAGATGTTTCTCTCCATTCAGCGTATTACGTCGTACACCGACTGGTTCCTGGCCACCACAGCTCGACTTCGATCCTGCTATCCGTCAGCCTGATGGGTTGATACTTCTGTCCAGCTTATGCCTCGTCTTCGTTTGGCCGGGATCAAGTTGACAAGACTACCCAGCGCCGGGACGATACCCATGGTAGTTTTCGTCCCTTCGACAAGTCTTCACGTTCCTGTGGTCGGCATATCATGCGTGGGAGGTCTTCTAGAGGTAGAGACCCATTCATTTTCGTCATTGCCGTTTTCCTACGCTTTACCATCGCCGGTCGACGATTCGAGTGGCAAGTCCTCCCGTTCGGAGTCAACATCGCCCCATGGCTCTTCACCGCCCCACCATGCCGCCTACCAGTTTGGCCCAGCCTGTTGCGTCAACCTCACGGGATAGTCCACCACAACCCCAGTGGCTTAACTAACACGTCTGCAGACTATCCAGGGTGCACTCACAGACCAAGGATTTTTCAGCAGAAGTTGCAGAGACGATGGTTTCAGCCAACCGATCTTCCACATCACAGCTCTGTCAATCTAAGTGGACATACTTCGTCTCCTGGTGTCGAGGCCGAGGCATCAATCCCGACGCTGCCTCTCTTTCCATATTAGCGGACTTCCTCCTTCACCTACACCAAGATACATGTAGGAAGTTTCAAATCAGCACCATTAAAGGGTATCGGTCAGCTTTAGCCAGGGCTCTGCGTCTATCGACGGGCATTGACATTAGCCTGAATGAAAACATCTCTGCCCTCCTACGTGCCTTCGCCTTACAGCCTCGCCGTACCCGACAATTGCTACCGAAGTGGGATATTGGGGGGTTCTTAGCGCTCTTCTTCACCCACCCTTCCAACCTGTACAGTCAGCCTCTATATAGCTGTTGCCTACTAGACTGCCTTCCTGACGGCCTTCACCTTGGCTTCTATACGACACGGGAATCCTTACGAGCTAAAAAATGTACCACATCCACGATCACCTCAGCGGTTACTCTGCATGAACTCAGGAACTACAATAAGGACGAGGTCCCTACCTCCATCTGTTGGTAGTATGGCATAGCAATAGCAGGTGTAGATTTGAGCAATAAATATTAAACATTTATAAACAATGTTGGTATTTATTATCAAATCAAACCTGCTATTGCTTTGATTGCCCAACCCATCCTCCCCTCACTCTACGGCCTTGTACAAAACACACCTACGGGCTGCAGTAGAAAAAGAGGACGACTTCATGGGGCGCATGCGCAGAGTAAACCAACTGAGCTCCCTAAAGGGAGATCACTTTTATTCTGCAAAGGATCTCCTAAAGGAGGATATAAGGCATAGCAATAGCAGGTAACCGTTTGATTTGATAATAAATACCAACATTGTTTATAAATGTTTAATTTCACATCTGCGCTTAGCTCAAAAAGACCTGCTATAATTGGCCAACAGTACTACAGTGAAACCTGTATACTGACCATGCTTGAGGGCAGATTATAGTTTTGCTTTTGACAGGGTTCTGGGTTATCAAGGTTCAAAGTACTTAGATTTAAGTATTGGACCATGGATAATGTCGGTATTTGGCGGTTAGTCCGTTTATCCAGGTGTCGGTATTCACAGGTTTCTCTGCATGTATTTTGAGATACATGTACATAATGTACAGGAATATTTGTGTACATTTGAAATATTTTAGCAAATTCTCCATCAATCAGAGTAAAAGATATGTGCATGTATAAGATCATCCGGAGTGAGGTTAAACTTTCAATTTGTTTGTGAGATCCACAAGGAATATATAATCATACTTACATGTATCTCGGCTGTAAAACAGTCTAAATAATATTATGTAACATGCATGCATAAGCTTATGCATTTGCCTTTTCTAATGCTTTGACTCACTCGGTCAATTTTGACTGAATTTGACATTTTGACAATGACTACAACAAACGTTTACATCTTGACAGCCCTATAGTATAGTCTGTCTATATGTTACATGTAGAAAATACAGTGAAAATCTTTATTTTCACCATATTTGGTCCTGTGAAATGAAGTTGCTGAAATGAGATGTGATACCCACCAATTTGTGCCGAACTGTCGAGTGCCGAAATGTTGCATGCAGGGATGTCAATGTTAGAAGGCGGTAGACGTCTCTTTTTAGCCCTCTACTATGACCAAAATGGTCCAAAACAGCCCCCTACCTTCCATGTAATTTCTATATTTGAAATACTCGAGTTACTTCTTGTGGCCGCCTACTTCCATGCCTTCCATCCGCTGCTTCAAATCTTAGTGACATCACTGGCATGCCAAACTGTTTGCTCATCGAAATGTTGCATGTTGAAATGTCCTGACACCCATTAGAGATAGTAATCTATACCATGATTGGTTGTTGTAGTTAACTTTAGTTAGGCTAGCTCCAAAAATGAGCTCTCTATCATAGATGTCACAAATGTGGTATGCATGAGAGTTGAAAGCATGAAATGTCTGCTTCATTATACTCCTTATCCACATACGAATACTCACAGACATGACAGACCTACTCACAGCTGGAGCTTTTTGAATGAGATTTAGCAAAATCAGCATCTTCAATTTTTATGCATTTTCCACTTTGAGTAACAAAAAAGGGCAGTCATATTGTCCACTCTGAGCTGTCATGTGACAGTCAGGGTTCGCACACTGCTTTGAAAACCTTGAAAATGACAATTTAGAATTCAAGATTTTGAAAAGCCTTGAAAAATAGAAAATTGTGCTAAAGACCTTAGAAATGGGAATTTCTGTCCATTGTTGTGAATTCAGTTGTCAAGTTGTAGCTGAAAGTTACCATGTCCTTTGCCGTCGGATGGCAAAATTAATCCCATCATAGCGATATATTCTTTAAAAAAAGAAGAAAACAAATTCAAGTGTATTCGATAGACAATATTTGAACAAGAAATTTGTTGATATGATTTTCATACTCAAGTTACAGTAAAAAAATTCAGAAAATTGATCTGTATATCTTCAATGACATTGGAAGTAATATGCCTTGAAAATGGGAACTATTACCTCAAAAAGGTCTTGAAGATCGGCAGCTTCAAGGTGTATGAGCCCTGTATAGTCCATGACCTCAAAGTCCAAGATCAAGTCACCCACATGTCCCCTTCGAAGTCATGAATTATGTCACATGACGGCCCGCACTATGAACAGATCTATTGTGAAAGGATTGGCTTGAAGTGAGGGATTGCAGTGATCCAGTTACTTGAGAGCATCTACCATATACATGAGTAGCCCTTTGCCTTGACTTTCTGGATGGTACTTTGTCATGTTATTAACATCAAATTTTCTTCTATTTTCATTTTCAGGGTTGCGATCGATGAAAATTGGAGATCAGTGTGAAGCGATTGTGCGATTTCCTCGTCTTTTTGAAAAATACCCATTTCCGATTCTGATCAACTCCGCTCTCTTGAAATTGGCTGATGTTTTCCGAACAGGGTATGGTTACCAGCGAAAGTCATTGTTTGATATTTCATATTTTGATACGGTGAAGTTCACTCACTGTTGTTGCAAAATCAAGGGAGAAAATTCAAATTGCATTGAAGAGGGTAAAAGCTAATTATCTATTTGCCCATTTTATTTTAATGTCGATTTCAGATTAAATATTACAGTGAAACTTTGTGAAAACTTGTCATGAGAAAGGTTTATCACGCCTAGCGAATTCCTCCATGCATGCACCTCAGTTCCTCCCTCTCTCCTAAATCCTGGCACCTCCCCCGAATCATTTCGCCCTTTTTACTGAGTCATCACAAACATCTATCTCCATGCAATGGGGTGTTGATGTGACACAATACCGACACTGCAGAATACGAGGCGATTGTTTACAAGGTAATGGAGAAGAACAGACTGTCACTCTGCCATAACAGTTTAGTCCTATTGTCACCAGCTATTTCTGTCGACAACATTCGGATCATGCGAACCCAGAAAGACTCCGGATATTGGTGAAAATTTGTCCGAGCGCATGGAACTTTGTATGCACTGGATGGAGCGAGCACCAGGATTTCTGGTCTATGCACATGGATTTGGCCCCAATCACACGGAAATAGATGGATGGACAAGGAACTGAGGTGTGTGTGTGAGGAGTGGCCTGTTGACCATTTGTGTCCATATATCATATAATATTTTGTACACTAACACACAAGTACATTTGTAATATAATACAAAATCTCAAACTGTCTCCTTTCAGGAACAACTTCATTAGACTGTGTATACTGAAGGTGACTCAACAAAGTGAAAAACATCATGACAAGGTCCTCAATGTTGATGACTTCTTGAAACGCATTTTCTCTGTCATTCACAGTAATGACCCGGTAGCAAGGGCAATAACTCTGAGGTAAGGTATTTGTCAGTTTCATAGTACTAGACAGGACGTAAAATATGGCTCTTAATTTTCTACCAGCACAAGCTATTTTTGGTGGACTACATGTAGTAAATTTGTTGGTGATTATCACAGTGATCCAACCATGAAATTTCTGAATGCCTCACATGTCCAAGGGAGATAATTAAAGGAATACTAACCTTATATTTTAAGTAGGATCATATTGCAAAGGTTTGACTTAAAACACTTTACGAACTATTTTATTAATTGCCTCTGAGGGCAGCAATGCTGCAAGATAGTATTACAATTTTTGTGACTGTGTTTCCCATTTCAAGGTTGACATGTGCTCCGCCGTGTTGCCTGTAGGAAACCAGGCCTGCTGACATCAGTTTTCAGCGGAAAGCCATGGTTATCATTTTATCCTGGGATATAGGAACAATGAACACCTGAACTTCTCTGGGTCCATGTTTTTAATCAAGAGAAAATGTAGTGTAGCAAATCTCATGGGTGTTGATGGGAGTGTTTCAAGTTATCTCAACCATTTAAGACTTGTTTTCCAAAAGTTTTAGCAGAGAATTGTCCGATTCAAGTTGGGCAAGATTCGGAGCTGGGCGGTAAACAAAAAGAGCATCCTCTGCATTTATCCAGAGATTCGGTTGCATGACGATTTTACTGAGTTTGTAGGATTTTTTTAAGATTACTCTTTGGCCGAGAAAGGATTGATTGTATTCTGTCTCGCTGACCCTATCAACCTTGAATTTCCATTATGTTGAGTGATGTTTTTAGTTGAGTACACCCTTTCCACTCAACTGAAATCATCACTAAGTGGAACAATGGCAGTGCTCAGGGCACATCGTGGCGAGCAACAATTATTCAATATTTTTTTTTTATTTCACATAATATGAACATAATTTTGTTTATGATATTAGGGCCACTAAGGCACTTTGCTGGTGACCACTAGCCTCACACCACCGAACAGGCACAGATTTGAGCCCAGCTGGTTCATGTGTGAAAGTTTGTCAGTTACTTGCCGACGGGCGGTGGTTCTTCCAGGGTACTCCAGCTCCTCCACCAATCAAACTGACTGTCACCATATGAGTGAAACAGCCTTGAGTGTGACATTAAACCAAATCCCCCCTCCCCCCCTATGATATTAGGAATGCCAGAAACAAATGAACTAGAAGTGTGTATCATTGAATTCAACTAGCCAGATGGCACTGGCACTCCTCAAACAGCCAACACCACTAGACCCTTGCACAGTCCCTACACACACACAAGATGAAATGGAAAGGCGCCACATGGGAGATGATGGATGTAACTAATTATGTACATTTCATAGGGTCAGTATTCGAATTCCAGCATCAGCTTGTCTCCCGTGATGCAACACTCGATTATTGTTTTGAATCTGCGAACACGACAGATTCGCACAGCTACATCACATCATTTGTTATAAGCAGGGAGGTAGTGACCATTGCATTCTAGCTAGCCTAATGTAAGACTGCAGACTTTACTTCTGGTAATATGAAGGCTGATAATTATATAGACACATTAAAAAATAATTACTCCTTTAAATATACTTGGTTTGTATTTTCTATCAGGACATTGGGAAGTATTGCTAACATTATTCGTGAGAAGAAGAATGTCCACCACAGCATTGTTGTATGTCTGGATTCTCATGACAATGTGGAAGTGGAGGCTGCCATCTTTGCTGCTGAACGGTTTGCAGACAAGTCCAAGTAAGCTACCCCCCCCCCCAAAAATATATATTTGCACTATACTTATCTGAAATTGTACTGTTTCTGTATTGGCGGCTCTTAAAATCTGTCAAATTATTTTCACTGCAGTAATCATAGTGACTAATGCAAAAATCAGAACTGTTTCAGCATTGTTTGAACATAAAAATATGTGGAAGTGAAAATTTTCATCAAACTATAGAGGGCGATCAAGTTTCTTAATCATCCAAATTGTCCAATATTTTTTAGTTTAATGATTTTAGAGGGTGATCAAAGTTATTAGAACAACTGATTGAATTTTGTCCACAAAATTAGGGATGAGTGAATAAACTTACTCTCAGTAGTATAGTGTTCATAAATCTTCTATCACTTTCTCTTCCCAGAACATTTGCGGCAACTAACTGTGAGAAACTGGCCAACATGATAAGAAGTATTGCCACACCAGTTGAACTGAAGTTGAAACTGATCCCCATCCTGCAACATATGCATCATGATACCAGCACAGCCACCAAGGTACAGGACAATACCTTATTATACACCCGTCGAAAGACGAGGTCGTATATTGCGATTACGATTTTTGTCCATCTGTTTAACTTTTTCTAAGCTGTGCGATATATCTCCAGTTCCAGCAGGTCATGAATTGGTACCAAGCTTGGGTTACATGTTACCCATGGGTTAAAGAGGTACCCTGTTCATAAGGAGGTCAAAAAGGTCAAAAGTCAAAGTTACTGTGGCTGAAAATCAGTAAATCATTGAAAATTGTTATGTTAGTACTGTTCAAAGATGTGGATTGTGATGGTGAAGATTCAAGAAGAAGGCTATTGAATTTAACCCCTCAGCCAATTGTGGTCAAAGGAAATTGTCTGCGTTTTCCATCCATCTGTCTGTCCACCTTGCTTGTTAAAAATATCTGTTAAGGATTATTGTCGGGCATTCCAAATTCATATAAACATATGCAACTGACAATGGGCCTGAAGACCTGTTGAAAATACTGACCATGACTGATTAATCAAGGTCAAATTCTAGTATTGGTGATATCTATTGGAGGATTACCTGTAGGTTCTCCGAATTCATACTACATGTGCAACTGGTGATTGACTTGAAACCTTTCCAATTTCACTGACCTTGACTTATTTGATCAAGGTCAAATTCTAGTTATTCCAAATCTCGAGCAATCATGGCCAGACTCTTCAAAGTCACACTACAGTTCACACATTACAGGCCCATGATGCTCTTGTTTCAAATGTCATAGGGTGAAATGCAAATTATGCTGATGCTTTGGTAATCCCTCTTATAATTCAATCACATGAGGTGAAGTTTTCCACTATAACATCTGGGGGTGATCAAATTCATGAGAACAGAAAGTTGATAAAATGGTTCAAGTTAATGCACATAATCTATTATTCCTTTGTTAATTCAATGATTTTAGAGGGTGAACAATTTTTTAGAACTGCTGATTGAGTTTTGTCCCCAAAATTTGGACTGATATGGCAATTGAATTATTAGAGGAATTACCATATCTTTGAAAAAAGTTATCACACTTCTCAAGTTATCACACTTCTCAAGTTATCACACTTCTCAAGTTATCACACTTCTCAAGTTTGAAATGAACATGTACCGTAACAAGTGACCTTGTTACTTGACCAATTATTGCTCTTTTATTGCTTCTTCTCCAGGCTCGAGACATATGTATATCCTTGCTGCCGAATTACCCCGCCAAACAGTTTGTTGCTGTCACCCTTCATACCCTGTCCAAATTAGCAGCTCAATCATTGGTCCATATCCCTGATCAGGTGAAGAATTCAGATCAATATTGTATTTCTTAACTTTTTACACATCTATATGATATCTTGAAAGCACACTCAACTTTAGAAAATTGGATTTATAAAAATTATTTCATAAATATAATTTGCACATGGAATTAAAGTTTGGAAATTAAGTTGAACTTTTCAGATATTTTTATGTTCTTAAAGAGTAGAAAAAATTTGGTTATTCGGTGTATTGAACATACAAATTCACAAATATATGGGAAAATCCAAGAAAACATCAAACCTTTGCAAATATGAGAAATAAAAAATGACTGAGAATGGTGTACGAAATATCTTCCCCCCCCCCCCTCCCCGCTTCTGCCATGTCCATGAAGACTCTGAAAGTGTAATTTTTGCCACCAGGTGGAGCTGTTAACCAGCTACTTGGAGAATGACCAAAGGACAGGAATCAAAATGTTGGTGCTATCAGACCTGTGTATGTTAGCACGGATAGCCCCACACCTGTGGAGATTGGAGACTATAGAGGTATATATGTGTTCACTCTGTACTTTCCCAGGTCAGGTAGAATATTTCAAGCGTAATCAGGAACTATGTCTCTGTTCCGTGTTAGTCATGTGTGGGAATCCTAAATTTTGGTTCCTTCAATCCTCTGTATGAGAACCGATTTTCTAAAAAGAAAATCTTCATTTGGTCTCCCGTCAGTTATTGACAGTAATTTGTGCATATTTTGCACTGCAGTTTTACTATGTTCCCGACTTCATCAGCTTTTGGATCAAAATCAACACTAAATGACCATTTTCTGAAAGTTTTCAGTGAAACGATTCACATTTCTTTTTTAGTTTTTTTGATTACATCCATCATGTCACCAAAGAAAAAAAGAATTAAATAAAATAACATCCTGAAGCTAAACATATTTGTTGATGATCATTTTAGTTATCATCATTGGTTGTCAAGGAATCATGAACTGATGACATGTACACTAAACTATGAGATATGTATAAACAAAACTGATTGGTTAATGCAGAAAGTGACGGCCATGATTCACTCTAACGAGCGCTCTCATTGAACAACTGACCTCTATAAGATTAAACTGGTGTGATTACCACCTCACATCATAGGGGTTTTTCCAAGCAACACGGAAATGGAACGATCATTCTTGCCTGTTTTCACTTACACTTTCTTTCGGTTAGACAGTCATCTGCATTAGTGCAGGGGAGACCTGATAAATCAATCACTGAAAGTGAAATTTAAGGTAGTAAAACAGAGGGTTTGATCGATTTATTGCAAATGAGTGAAAAGTGGCAATTCTCATACTTGGGGAAGTCAATAATGACCCTCGATAACCAGAGAATGAATCATGCAGCAAGACTCCAGTTATCAATACTGGCACTTGTGAAAACTGTCAGCATACAATTGAGTTGTCTCAAGTTCTATTCAAGCAGCCAGGGTGTGATTACATACAACCCAGGTAATTGGAGTTTGTGAATACTCGAGCATATTACGCTGGCTGAATTACCCCTTCTTCAAACACGATCTTCCCATTTGACCTCGTCCAGTCAACAGCACACCAGAGTATTCTCCCTTTACCCGAAAGTTTATGCTATAAAATTGCGGCCATGTGTGATGTCCTTTGCATTCCTTTTTACCCCTCGGGCAGATTCTGCCCGAGCGGTATTGTCGTTGCCTCCGTCGTCTGTCCGTCCGTCCGTCCGTCCGTCCGTCCGTCTGTCCGTCTGTCCATCATATCATTGTAAACACATTATCTCAAAAAGTCCTTCACTTACAACAATGAAACTGCATACAGTTGTTTAATACAGCCAGTACCAGAAGCCTATTGAAAGTCGGTGCCATTGGATGTGTTTTTCAGGAGTTATGCCCCTTTATACATGTCTGGCTGTTTTTATCCTTGTAAACACATTATCTCAAAAAGTTCTTCACTCACAACAATGAAACTTCATACAGTTATTTAATGCAGCTAGTACCAGAAGCCTATTCAAAGTCGGTGTAATCGGATGTGTTTTTCAGGAGTTCTGCCCCTTTATACATGTCTGTTGGTCCATATCCTTGTAAACACATTATCTCAAAAATCCTTCACTCACAACAATGAAACTTCATGCAGTTGTTTAATACAACCAGTACCAGAAGCCTATTGAAAGTCGGTGCCATTGGATGTGTTTTTCAGGAGTTATGCCCCTTTATACATGTCTGTCTGTTTTTATCCTTGTAAACACATTATCTCAAAAGTCCTTCACTCACAACAATGAAACTTCATACAGTTGTTTAATACAGCCAGTACCAGAAGCCTATTGAAAGTCGGTGTAATCGGATGTGTTTTTCAGGAGTTCTGCCCCTTATACATGTCTGTTGGTCCATATCCTTGTAAACACATTATCTCAAAAAGTCCTTCACTCACAACAATGAAACGTAATACAGTTGTTTAATACAGCCAGTACCAGAAGCCTATTGAAAGTCGGTGCCATGGGATGTGTTTTTCAGGAGTTCACACAAACCTGTGTGGATTGCTGTGAATAGACAGTAATCGTTCGACTACATCTACTATAGGTAATCACTGCTCTATTGCTATATTGTTTTGTCTGTCTATGATCTATATCATACAGGTAAAATTATGCCCACCCCAAATATGTGAGTTGTTGGGGTCAGAAGCATTATTTCCACAATTGCTCTGGGCCCGCCCCGAGGGGTCCCGATGGTGACAGCCACATGTCTATTTTTGAAGTTCCAGACTTCAATAAACAGTTGCAAGATAATATGATTAGACCATGATAGGTCTAGTCATGCTAGATCTGATTTTACTATGTCCATCACTGTTTGTTTCCAATGCCATCGGCACATGTCAACAATGGCACATTTATTTCGAGTGTGATAAAAAAAAAAATTCTTTACAAACAGGATCTACTGAAAATCAGGGGAACTTTCGTTCGTATTTTTCCTCAAAAATTTTGGGGAATCATTTTCTGATAGGACGATTCCATTCATTTGAGGAATTACCATGGTATATTTAGCTGCTAGTCACATGGTGTGATCTCCCTTGGAAACGAATAGAGGGAGCTGATCGCCCCTATTTGTCAATGAGAGCAAGTGACGGGATGAGTGAGGCAGAATCTAGTATGAACTGGGAATTGAACGGACCAAGGTCAGTGCTTGGCGAGACTGACCCATTGTAGATAACGGGTAGGCTTGTCCGTTGTACTGGGATACACCCCATACAGATGAAATTACTACAATGCAAACACCTTGTTGAAATACTGCGATTTAATCAACCTTCAAAGAAATTGGATTTCTTGTAGAACTCCATGATTGGCTGCATGCTGTTCTAGTTTTGCTTAAGCCAATGAAAATACAGGATTTTTATTTGAAAATTAGAATTGACCAATCAGGTGCTTTTAAATTGAAAGATATCCCTCATGCTGTGGAGTTTCTTTAAAGATGTAATCAGCCTCAAATATAGGCTGGAATCGATCTCTCCCAAACTCCACAAAAATGACATATGTTACGACAGGTACAAAATAAAACACATTTGACCATAAACAACTAAACTTGTTTCCACCATTCTCAAGAAAATAGAAGGAATTCGTCTTTAAAAATAGACAGCATGGCATGCCATTTATTTTTCGAGTGCCATGTCAACAGGCGTTTACACGTGTGGTGCATTCTGCCTACGTATGCTCTGCCACTCTACCGAACATTAGGTACGAGCCATGACGTTATCCCATGACTGCAGCTGTTCAGCATTCGGATTCGTGAGCGTCGCTACGTCACTCACAGTGATGTAATTTTCCTCTCCACATACAGCATATTTTCAATGGCGAAACAGAAAACCCAGTCATAGCGGGCAGTTTCAAATTTCTCTGGCAACATTCTTGCATTCGTTGCATATGGCAATCTCACTATCACCAAATATAATACCTGTGATGCTTTAGCAAACTTCGCTGCTGAAAAAACAGATGGGAGAGAGTTTACAAAATTCATCGATTTTGAGGCTAATTACATCTTTAAGAATCCAGTAACAATGAGTCTGACACCGTACTACATATTTGTTTTTTATTTGTTTCACAATCATTTATTGTATACAATGGCTGATCATATCTTTTTAATTAAAAATTTTCATGCCAATTTTTTCGTGCAATATTTTTACAAAGGATATGTGACGACAATACGGGAATAACTCCCTTGAGTGAGATGGTAATCAAGCTGAATTGTTTTTCCAATCCAAAACCTGCCAAATCAGACTTTTCTAGAAGTTTACATACTGAAATGTCAGCCTTGAAAAACCTGACAGGTTCAGTTGCATAAAAATGGAGATATGATTGATCAAAAAGTGCTCCTCGGCCTGATTTGGTATTTTTGAAGCATTTACAGCGAGGAATTTCTCTTATAGCAAAAATGTGACACCTCAATCCAAAATAATTTTGTCACACAATGTATTAGGAAGTTTGCTTATTGGAAAGAACCACGAATGGTTTTGGTTTGAGGTGTCATATTTTTGCTACAGGATAAAAGCCTTCATGAAAATGCCCCAAAATACCGAAATAAGCCCGGAAGCACATTTTTATTAATCATATCTCCATTTTCGTGCAACTGAATATCTCAGTTTTTTCGAAGGGGATATTTCAGTATGTAAACTTCAAGAAAAATCCTTTATGGTAGGTTTTGGAGTGGAAAAAAAATCGACTTTATCACCATTACACACAAAGGAGTTTTTCGTATGTAAACGTCACATATCCTTTTCCTACATGTATTGGTTCGATATTCCCCAATCAAAATATATAGTTTTGGGCTCGTGTCCTTTAAGGTTTCCTGTCATGGACCCATTTCACACAAGCATGAAGTTTTTCTTGGAATTATACTTAACCAGGTATTGTGTAGGTTTGCTATTACAGTACCTGTGCCCAACCTGATTAAAGGTGTTCTCAGAGTGCTAACGACCTTATCATCGTCTATTGCTGTCGGACTATTCTCGTTAACACCAGGTATGCATACATATAATTCTTAATTGTTGTTAAAAATATTGAGAATTGCATTGGAATTTTTAAAATTCTTAGTTACATTTCTTTCAGGAAGCAATTTGCTAAACTTGTCTCTGTATATATAAAAAAACGTGTGTGCACATGTACATTTATCATGGTACCGGTATGTTGAAAAATAGATAATTGTTATGAACTATTGTTATCTTACACCAGACATGCCAGACACTTAGCTGGTCCAAAAATTGGCTTTGGCATATTGTTATCATATATAATACCGGTACGTAAATCCACCCATCTATTTTGTCATTACCACCATATCTTAAGAATGACTATGCCCCAGCTTTGATAACTCATGTATACTGGGTGTTGTGGAACAGAAGCTGAATGGAAATCATGATCACATATTTTTTGTTGCCATCAATTGCTTGTCAATTAACCAAGGCTCTATTTCAGTACAGCTAAGGCTGAGTGGTTCTCAGTGCTGTGCATGGTTTATGTGAGATCTATTAATCAGTTTGATTCATGGTGGTTGGTTCCAATTCCATATACAAAGAATAATGTGTTTTCAGACCTGACCCTGTTCAAGGTATGCCATTATTTGAGTTCTCTTTGCTGAAAATCATCTTTTATAAAGTTTGGTGTTGCCCCCTTCATTTGCTCCCTTCATGTTGACAGGATGTGTGGAGTTGGAAGTTTGCCAGCATTACTGTTACCATGGTGATACATCAGTAGCTGTCAAAGCCGTGGAGCTGTTCACACATCTGGCCATAGCTGGATACAACAGTGAGTTTTGTTAAACATTCTGGTGATAAACCAGGTCAGAGTTCCAGCTGAGGCTATGCCATCATGACAGGTCTGCTGGTTCAAGGGGTGAAACAGCATGCGCTGCTGTATTTATTTAACTTGGTCATAAGTTTGAAATCACAATTATTTAACATGGGCAGATGTTTGCTAATAATTTTTCCTACGAAGTAGGCTACCATATGCAAGTTGTCCTGTAATCAGTGAGTGAGACCATCAGGATCCTTTCGTCCGTAAAATAAGGTGAATCGTTGATTTTTTGCATGAAGGTGCATTAGAGGACTGTTAACAGCAAGTTCTGAGCTGACCTACTTTTGATGAAAACTTCTGGTGATTTTTGAGGAAAATCACTGGTGATTCTGACTTGGGCTGTGCCCATCTTAATATAGGCAGGATTTTAACTTGGGGCGGGCGATTTCGAAGAGTTCAGTGCACATCGGAGTCCTAATGCCTACCCTACTTCGTAGGTCCTGTGACGTTAGTCACACTGCCATGTGCTGGTAGTCTTGAATAAATCTCTAATAAAACACTGAAATGTTATGTGAAAGTATTCCCAGTTTATGAGATCTGATTTCTCCTGTGTAAAATACATGCTTCATAGCATAGAGAAACAGTCGCTTTCACCCTCTGGAGCCAGCAGATCTGTCGTGGCAGCCAGCCTCGGCTGGATGACAGAGCAAAATTAGGAGCAAAATATTATCTCTTCTAGAATAGCTGAACTGGTACGGGTTCGAGCCCCACTGGTGCATGTGTGTAAGTTGGCCAGTTACTTGCCAATGGGCAGTGGTTCTCTCCGGGTACTGACAGGCTTCTTTCACCATTAAAACTTCCCAGAATATTTAAAAATGTTTATCTTTTATAAAGCTACTTAGGTCATGTAACTTCTGGCTTTCTACTGTAATTTGAGGCACTATTAGCCCAGGAGTAGGGTTTGTATAGAATGAGTAGATAGCATTGCACTTAATCACCGACTATAATTCAAGTCAAGCTTGTGAAAGTACTACGTGTATCTGCCCATATAGCAGTATAAGGTGCATTGACGTATGACTCGCTGCCTGATTTGCAGTTCATTAATTCGGCCACTTTCCTATCTCTTCAGCCTAAGAAATATTTTAATTGATTATAACTGGACTATTTTTGACCTAAAGTTGCCAAAATTATCACAAATATAAGCATAATTACGGGTCCTTCCTTGGAATAGTAAGATAAATTTATTCATATTTACCTAAGTCATCAGTAGTTTAAAACACTGCTCCATGCTGAAGAGATAGTAAAGAGACCACAAATCATGCAGGGAGCTACACATCAATAAACCTGCCACTGCTATCGAGGCAGATAGTATTGTCGGGATTAACTTCAATTATATTGCAAATCAAGAATTGCACTGGATTTGATAACAAATTTTTGTGTGAAGCAAATTTCTTATATGAAGTATTGTGATGCAAGTGTACTTCGTTTGTCTTATTTCAGAGGGTGCTATTCATTTAGTTGAAGAGAGTATATCTGCTGTTCAAGCCCTGGTATTAGTGACTGCCATGGAACCACAACTTTGGGATAGCAACACACTCAAGGTTGGCTTCCATATTTGCACATTAAGTGTGAGACTATAACTCCTATGGCTCCTGTTACATGCTCTCATGCAGCTATATCTAAATCTGACGCATCTGCGAGTTTTGATGCAATAATTTCTTAAATAACCAGTATTCAAATCACTCAAAATTGCACCAGTGTGCAAAAAAAAAAAGAAAAATGATTTTACAAAACTGAGTTAAAGATCACCATGGGACTGGGTTTTGTCGTCATCATGTACGTCCGTCCGTCCGTCTGTCCATCACAGCTTTCTCGTTGCCAAGATATCTTTAGAACGACTTGCTCTAGGCACACCAAACTTGCAGTGCACATCCATATGCTCGTGACCCAGAACCATATTGAATCTGGACCCAGTTGGGTGAAAACTTTGGTGGCCATCTTTAACTTATGTGAAACCATTAATCTTGTGTGCCTCAGATAACATTTTGCTGTTCCGTGTGAAACTTGGTATAGATCATTGATACATCAAGAAACTTATATGGAATGACCGAACCAGTTTTTTTGATTGGGGGAAAACCACATGCAAAATCTATACCTTTGGTACTGTTCAAGTGTTTAATGTAAGACTTTGTATACATCATCAATACATCAAGAGACTAACAATGAATGACAGAATCGTTTTCTCTCATTGGATGGAAACCGTAACATATGTGGTGCCTAAAATTGCAGATTTTGGCTTGTGCTCGCAGGCTGATATACACAAATCTGCCTCCATGGCATGCATAATTCAAAGTTGAGAGGTCTGTCTTTAGACATGGTTGGGTGGATCAATCTAGTCTGAAGAGCTCAATTTGAAGGCTGAAAGTTAATGTCCAAGTGTGAATCTAGAGACTCCGGGGTTTGAGTCGGCGATACGGATTTGATATTTTTGGAACATCATGATGTCTTGCTGGCATCATTGAAAACTGTTGACCGCTTCTCGCTTGCAGGAAACAAGCCTATGTTTATGTATACTATAATTCCCTTTTTATCTCGCCTTACGAAGTAAAGGGGAGATATTGGGAGAGGGGGAGAGAGGATGTCGGTGTCAGTGTCGGTGTCGGTGTCCCCTGCCTGGAAATGAATGGGTTTTTGGTTTAGCAAGTTAAAAAAAAATCTAGAAAAATTAGAAAAAATATAGAAAAAATAAAAAAAACATGGGGGGTGGGTATGCCACCTGGGGGTACTACCCCTGGGGTGCTCTGATGTTAAAATCCCTATGAATGAGTTTTGCGTTTAGCTGAAGTGCACATGTACATCTGTACTTGGAAAGTTTCTTGCAGTTGTCAGCTTTCATTGGATGATTATGAAACTTGGTACACATGTTTCTTATGATTAGAGGATGTACCTGTGCTATTTTTGAGAAGAAATATTAATTTTTCTCCAAATTATGACATGAATGAGTTTTCTGTTTAGGTCAATTGCACATGTAGAGGCACATATACATGTACATGGTAAGTTTGCTCCAGTTGTCAGCTGTCATTGGATGATTATGAAACTTGGTACACATGTTTCTTATAATAAGAGGATGTACCTGTGCTATTTTTGAGAAGAAATATTAATTTTTCTCAAAATTATGGCAAATGATGAGTTTTCTGTTTAGGTAAATTGTACATGTAGTCCTCTATATGTATACATATACATGTACATGGTAAGTTTGCTCCAGTTGTCAGCTGTCATTGGATGATTATGAAACTTGGTACACATGTTTCTTATGATTAGAGGATGTACCTGTGCTATTTTTGAGAAGAAATATTAATTTTTCTCCAAATTATGACAAATGAATGAGTTTTCTGTTTAGGTCAATTGTACATGTAGAGGCACATATACATGTACATGGTAAGTTTGCTCCAGTTGTCAGCTGTCATTGGATGATTATGAAACTTGGTACACATGTTTCTTATGATAAGAGGATGTACCTGTGCTATTTTTGAGAAGAAATATTAATTTTTTTTGCCATTAATTATGGCAAATGAATGAGTTTTCTGTTTAGGTAAATTGTACATGTAGGCTTCTACATGATAAGTTTGCTGCAGTTGTCAGCTCTCATTGGATGATTACAAAACTTCATACACATGTTTCTTATGATTGGAGTATGTACTTGTGCTATTTTTGAGATGAAATATTAATTTTTCTCCAAATTATGGGAAATGATTGAGTTTTGCATTTAGCTGAAGTGCACATGACTACCATCACTACCACCACTAATATCCTACCTTCACTACCATCCATATCACTACTACCATCGCTAACATCCTACCATCACTACCATTCCATATGGGCCCTCAGTGGCTGAGTGGTCTAGGGTGCTTCGCTGGTGACCGCTAGCCTCACACTGCTGCACCGGCACGGGTTCGAACTCAGCCTGTCCGTGTGTGGAAGATTGTCAGCTACTTGCCAACGGGCGATGGTTCTCTCCGGGCACTCCGGCTTCCTCCACCAACCAAACTGACTGTCACCATATGAGTGAAACAACCTTGAGCGTGACATTAAACCAAATCCCCCTCCCCTACCATCCATACCATCACTACCATACTGATCATCACTACCATCCCTACTATCATTACCATCCATATCATCCCTGCCATCACTACCATTCCAACCATCACTGCCATCCCAACCATCACTACCAGTCATACCCTTCCAACCATCATTGCCATCCCAACCATCACTACCATCGGATCCCTACTATCGCTATCATCCATACTATCACTACCATCCCTACTATCACTTACATCCTACCATCCATGTCATCCCTGCCATCACTACAATCCCAACCATCACTACCATCGGATCCCTACTATCATTACCATCCATACCATCCTACCATCACTGCTATCACTTACATCCTACCATCCATGTCATCCCTGCCATCACTACAATCCCATCACTACCATCCTACCATCACTACCATCCATACCATCACTACCATCCATACCATCATACCATCACTACCATCCATACCATAACTACCATTCCTACCATCACTACCATCCATACCATCACTACCATCCATACCATCACTACCATCCATACCTTCACTACCATCCATACCATCACATCCATACCATCACTACCATTCCTACCATCACTACCATACATACCATCACTACCATCCATACCATTCCTACCTTCACCACCATCCATACCATCACTACCATCCATACCATCACTACCATTCCTATCATCCATACCATTCCTACCATCACTACCATCCATACCATCACTACCATCCATACCATCACTACCATCACTACCATCAATACCATCACTACCATCACTACCATCCATACCATCACTACCATCCATACCATTCCTACCATCACTACCATCCATACCATCACTACCATTCCTACCATCCATACCATCACTACCATCCATACCATTCCTACCATCACTACCATCACTACCATCCATACCATCACTACCATCCATACCATAACTACCATTCCTACCATCACTACCATCCATACCATCACTACCATCCATACCATCACTACCATCCATACCATCACTACCATCCATACCATCCATACCATCACTACCATCCATACCATCACTACCATCCATACCATAACTACCATCCATACCATCACTACCATCCATACCATCACTACCATCCATACCATCACTACCATCCATACCATGATGGTGATGGTAGTAATCCCACTTGGGAGTGGACTATCCAGCAGTAATCTCACAGAGGACTATCCATCAGTAATAACATGGGACTGGTCCACCCAGCAGTAATCTCACACTGGAATGCCCTATGTACCAGTAATCCGACCGCACTGACCTATCCATCCTACGTGGGATTAACTTTTGCCAGTAATCCCACATGGGACTGATGTTATTGTCTGTACCAGATAATCTATTCCAGACATTATTGTCTGTACCACATCACTTATTCCAGACCTTATTGTTTGCTCTACATGTATGCTTTCAATACTGCTGTACCTTTGGCGGATGACCCCGCAAGGCGAGATGTTGGGGTTCTCAGAACGCTTGTTGAATTTGGTGCTAATACTGTTATATGGAATGTGGAATAGGTCTTTGGATTATGGACGCGGATATTCTCTAATGGACGACGGCTGGATTATGAATGACGGACTAGACGCTTGTAATTCATAAGAGTTTCAACCCTTCCAATGGTGCTACTGTGTTGAGATGTTGCTGATGTGGAGCAATTCATTCTGTAGAATATATGACAAACATCGGTATTTATTGCTCAAATCTTCACCTGCTATCAATGTATGCCATATTCCCTCCATTTGGAGGTCTCCTGCAAAGAAATTATCTCCCTTCATTGTCTCGTCGATCATCTCCTAGGTGGTGTGTTCTCCACGCATGCCCTTCCTCTTTTTCCTTTGCAATCTTGGTAGCAAGACCTGTTTTGAGAGAGCTCCTGTAAACAGTAACTTTTGGTTGTTATAGACGCACCCTAGGGTTATTTTTTCTCCCGTAATATCATCATGGCTAACGTAGTCACCCAAACTATAAAGAATAGTAAAAGATGTGAATCATGTCGTCAGTTTTGGCCAGTTAAAGACTCGCATTTGTTTTGTTTCAAGTGCAGGGCACAGGTATGTTATAGACAAGTGACATGCCGCGAATGTGCAGACTGGGACGACGTGACCTGGCATAACTACGCTATGGCCCGGCGCAGCCAACTTCTGAGAGCGGCCGCTGACCTAAAAAAGAGTCCAGCTGAGAAACAACAAGCTACTCAGGCACTCTTCAATGACTTGGCTGTGAACGAAGATTTTCTGTCACCGACTGCAAGCCCGTATATCCAACCTAGCGGCACAGTCCTGCAGCCGGTTGAATCTTCGCAAGTCACCCAAGATACAGTACAGACCTGCGGGGACGGACTGGACCCATCACGGACTCAAGGCACGGCTCCCCGGTCCAGTTCAAGCTCCCCAGAAAAGACACAGTCACGGGCTCGGCCCGGAGCCCCGATTCAGGAACGGACCGGGGACAGACCACGGATAACAGTTCCTGTTCATCCAAGTCCCCGCAAGTTAAGGAGGACAAGTCTACTAGCCCGGACCCGGCGAAGAGCCGTACCCCGGAACCACGCCTCGAAACAGTGGACAAGTTGACAGTCTGGAGCACAGAGTGGGACCATCACTCGGGAAAGTCTAAGACACGGACTCGGACTCCGGAGCGGGACCTCGGTACCAGCACGGCACGGCCCCACACAACACATCGGGACTCCGACTCCAGACCAGCACACCGGGACCACAGCCCCGGGACGTCATGGCCTTATGCGGACCTATACGGAGCACTGGGATTCCGAGAAGTCACAGTCCCATACAGAGAGCCGTGACTCCGACTCCAGAGCACCTCGGACCCGACCATCGGAGCGAGAGGTTTCTACCAGGGACAAGTCTAGAGTCCAGAGCCAGACCCCGGAGCAAGGACGACACGGACTTATAAGGAACGGACTTATCCAGAACGTCGGGAGTCTACATCTGAGAAGTCACGGACCTATATGGAACGGACTCATCCAGAACGCCGGGAGTCCGCTTCTGAGATGGCTCGGACCCGTGCATCGGAACTGGAACCCGACACTACAGCAAGGAGATCCTGAAGATGGAGCCGTACCCCGGAGCAGTATCGCGATTCCTACTTTGACCGTCGACAGCGGGAACGGAGTAGACACCGCCCTCGGCGCTGGAGTCCAACACCTGGTGCAGGTTATCGGGATTACCGTGATAGAGACCGCACTCCCGTATGATTCTACCCTCGACGTTACAGAAGCCGTTCCCCGGATCCCCGCACGCAGACCATCAGCAGACCATCATCGTCGTTCTTCGTCAAGGACTAGAGAGGATCGGGAGCCCCGCAAACCGGACCGCCAGGACTCTCGGGTACAGTCAAAACCTAAACCGGTATCCGGAGATGAACACAGACTTAAGGATCGGCCCTCCGGATCCGGAGACGGACCTAAAGTTCAGTCGCTACCTTCTAAAGTACCTTCAAAGTCAAGCCTGGTGAAGAAACAGTCACCTCCCGGCAGCACAGCTTCCTGCGGTTGCAGTTGTTTCATCGCCGGAGGCCCGTGATGCGGGACGATCCCATTCTTCCGACAACACAGACTCAAGCTCGGAGGATGAGGATCACCTACGACGCTCTGCCTCAACAGCATCCTCGTCTCGTACAGATCCACCTTCCGGCCAAGAGGCGGAATCAGACGAGAAAGACAAAGAGAAGCTACCGTTTAAGGCCAGGTTGAGGGCAGTGTATGCGCTAGTCCCGGAAATGCCCAGACCCGTTGATGGTGAGGAAAAGCAGTCTGATGATCCTCCCCGGAAACGGAGAAGACTTACAGCGGCATCCCTCTACGGACTGAACAAGCCTTCTGAGGAGGACGTTGCAGTGACGTGTGCACCATCGCCGGAGTCAATCAGATTGAACGACGTCCTGGATCGACAGTTGAGGAATTCGTCTTCTCTCCAGAAACCCGGTCCTTTCATGACTTACGTTCTTCATGGAGACAACCTGCCTTTCAAGCCCCCAAAGTCCGACCCGGATCTGGACAGACTGTTGAATTTCACCAAGACGCCGGCAGTTGTACTTCAACAGAAACAAGCCTGTGTGGTGGAAGACATGATGCTGACACAACATAGGATTACGTCATACACCGATTGGTTCCTTACGGCAATGTCAAAGGTGATTCAAGATCCAGATGTAAAGCACAAGGATGGATCCCTGACCTTCTCCTGATCTGGTCGCCTTCATCGACTCTGAACAAGTCCAACGCCCATGTAATGGAGACGGGTGCCTTCACTTATGCTACCATGGTGCAGGCCCGACGGGCGGGATATCTGAAACACCCCAAGTCCGAAGTGTTGGAGTCCGTCAAGAAGGAGTTGGCACAACAACCCCTGTCGTCCAAGTACCTTTTCAACAAGGCCATTTCCACAGTCATGCCTACGGTTAATGATGAAAAGACTTCCCGGATCATCGGAGCCCTGGCTCAATGCTCCTTCGGAAAAGGCAAAGGCAAGGGCAAGGGCAAGTCGAGCAGAGGAGGTCGCACCGGACAGTCTTCTCGCCAAGAATCGGGCAACTTACCCAGGCAGGACAACCAGTCTACTTTTCGCCCTTACGGAAAAGGACAGTTTCGTGGCAAAGGAGGGAAGTCTTCCGACCGGGGCAAAGGAAAGCCCGACCGTCGGAACTGACGGTCCCCAGTCTCATCTTCTAATCACCAATTATCCTTTTATCCTTCCCAAGTTTCGAGTCTTCATTATTCCGGTTGTAGGCGGACGTCTACAGATCTTCTGGCGGAACTGGAAGCTTATTACAGATGATAAGTGGGTCACCAGATCACTCAGAGATGGAGTTTTCCTCACGTTTCTCGAGTATCCCAAGCTCATCACCAGACCCAAGCCATCACTCCTTCCAGTTCGTCCGGAACATTAGACCTTAGTGGAATCCGTGCAAGTTTTATTGGACAAGGGCGCCGTCCGAGAGTTACCCGTGGAAGAAGAAAGTGCGGGGTTTTACAGTCCTGTCTTCCTCGTTCCCAAGAAAGGTACAGACCAACTCCGCATGATCATAGACCTGCGGCAACTCAACAACACTCTAGCGCCACCTCCACATTTCAAGATGACATCAGTCCCATCGTTACAGTCCCGCCTACAACCGGAGGACTGGATAGCTTCCATCGACCTCCAGGACGCCTATCTTCATGTTCCCATACATCAGCATCATCGTCGGTATCTCCGATTCATCATCGCCGGGAGACGGTTCGAGTAGCAGGTTCTACCATTCGGCATCTCAATCGCTCCTTGGTGCTTCACAAGAATCACCTGAGAGGTATAAACATAGAGGCCTATATCGACGACATCCTTGTTTGGGGGTCAAAGAAGTCGGTACTCAAGTCTCAGATACAGTTCATCATCCAAGTTCTCAACTATCTCGAATTCATACCACATCCAACGAAGTCGGAACTCGAGCCTGCTCAGAGACGACAATAAATCGGGGCAGTATTCGACACACAGAGACAGATAGTCCTGCCCCCGGAAGATCGTTGGACGAAAATTCAGCTCATCATCCAAAGATTTTCACGGGGCGATGTAGGCCCGTAGGGACTAATGGTCCTGTCTTGTAGTCAGAAAAAATTGAGCACCAGCTCTGTGTCTTGCTAACACAGCAAAAGATAGAGTTCTTACACGACAAGAAAGAGGTCTGAAACTTCCTTCTTTAGAGTGTCCAGGTTTCTGTGTTTTTAATGTTCGCGTATAGTTGCAGGTCTGATATGTTTAAGTTACATTTCCATTTATCTAATTTTATGCGTGTTTTCGTTCATTTTCCAGTGGCACTACTTTCGTGCTCAAAATATGTCGTCTGCTAAACCACAGATTTTGAGAGGCGCATGTTGAGTGATTTTGTGGGACTAACTCATTCTCATTAGAAAGCGTGTTTGGGCAGTAATTCAATTCAACAATTCAACAATGGGATATTTCACTTTGCCTGTATTCATTTACATTTTCATGAAATATGTGTGTTGAGTTACAGTTTGGAATTTTCACCATTTACGCTTACCCCTCAAGACCCTCTGCATTATCTTTTTATAGTAAGTTTCTAAAATCCAGTAGTGGTCAAATCATTTACGTAATAATTTCCCTGTATTCAGAAATGTTTTCTTTGCATTCTGCTTCGGAAATATTCATGGAATGTTGCAAGCATTTCCCACTGATCTACAGAAAGAGCTCTGCATATGCTGTGTTTGAAGCTGTAAGGTGTCAGGGGAGATAACCAAATAGAACTGTAATATACTAGAGGTGTACTGACAGGAGAGGTACATGAAACAATATGATACCTTGAGAGGATGCATCCCAGCATAGCTCCAGTCCATCTAACCATGAGGATTTTACATTGTATCTCAATACTCATTTTTAACCCTCGGCCAATTTTGGTCATGGGGTATTGTCGTCTTGCACGTCCGTCTGTTTGTACGTCCGTACGTCAGTACGTCAGTGAGATAGACGGAAAACGGTTCCACTGAAGAATTCCAAATTTGGTATGCTTATTTACCTAGTCAAGGACCAGAAGCCTATTGAATTGGGACCTGATTGGGTCAAAACCTTGGCGGCCATCTTTAATTTTATGCAAAATGGATGATCCATATCTCGGAAATCATTCAACTGTTCAATACGAAAGTTGGTATACATCATCGATACATCAAGCAACTTTCAATGAATTACCAAATCGGCTTTTCTGATTAGCTGGAAATCCTGGAGGCCATCTTTAATTTATGCAAAATCGATAATGATACATATCTCTGTTACCATTCAATTGTTTTATATGAAAGTTGGTATACATCATCAATGCATACAGATACTTTAAATCGAGACCTGATTGACTGAAAACCTTGGCGGCCATCTTTAATTTATGCAAAAACTTTAATGATATATATCTCTGATATCATTTAAGTGTTCTATACTAAACTTGGTATACAGCATCGATGTATCAAGAGACTTGCAATGAATAACCACATCAGTTCCTCTGAGTGGGGAGAAAGATGGGCGGCCATCTTTAATTTATGCAAAATCATTAATGATCTCGTTCTCCGATACCATTCAAGTGCTCGATGTAAAATTTGGTATACATCATCGATGCATCAAGAGACTTACAACAAATGACAGTTCTGGTTTCTCTGATTGGGCGGAAACCTTGGTGGCCATCTTTAATTTATGCAAAATCTTCAATGATGTATATCTCTGATACCATTTCAGTGTTCTATACGAAACTTGGTATACAGCATCAATGTATCAAGTGACTTTCAATTAATAACCACATCAGTTCCTCTGACTGCAGGGGTCGAAATATTCAAAATAATTTACCTGTCATATGAGACAGGTGACCAAAATGTTTACCTGTCACCTTTGAGAATTACCTGAACGTGCAATCGTTGAAATTGTCACATACATGTAACTCGAGATTAATGACAAATTTAGATGTTGCAAGACACTAATAAATTAATGACACCTTGTTTACTTGCACTTATTAGCAGGTGTTTTGAATGAATTTTGTTGAAGATATATTTTCAACACCAAAACAAAATTATTGGCTAGAGACAGGTACTTTATTTCTCTACCTGTCTCTTTCAAAAATTACCTGTCAGAGACAGGTAGACAGGTGTAAATTTCGACCCCTGTCTGAGTGGCGGGAAGGATGAGCGGCCATCTTTAATTTATGCAAAATCTTCAATGATGTATATCTCTGATACCATTTCAGTGTTCTATACGAAACTTGGTATACAGCATCAATGTATCAAGTGACTTTCAATTAATAACCACATCAGTTCCTCCGAGTGGCGGGAAGGATGAGCGGCCATCTTTAATTTATGCGAAATCATTAATGATCTCTATCTCTGATACCGTTTAAATGCTCGATGTAAAATTTGGTATACATCATTGATGCATCAAGAAACTTATGTAATGAATACCGGTTTCTCTGATTGGACGGAAACCTTGGGGGTCCTTCCTAATTGCAAAATTTTTGATAATCTGTATATTTGTGACTTGACTGCTTGGTGTTCCTGACATCTTGGTTCAAATTGAGTACATTATGAATGTACCCAGAGCCGAAAGGTTTTCAGATGCGCAGCTTCGTATTGTAATTTACTGCTGAAGGATATGCTTTCGATTATCTGGAAAAAGTGGAAAATTTTACAAATATTGGTAACATGCAGTGAAGACATTATTTTATCATTTCATCAGGTTGGTTTCATAATAAATGTCTGTCCCAGCGGGTTTTTAAAAAATATATATGTGTACAATGACACTAATGCACTAGAGATCTTTGTTGAGAGGAATGTGTGAGACTACAAGTATGGCTCTTCGCCATGAGATGGAACATCAAAGAGTTAGTGGAATTATTCCAACAGCCTATTTTACATTTAAATAGCCCTGTTTCAGTGCCTAAGGCTCTAGTTATCATCCCAGTCACAGCCCTTACGTCTTTGGCAAAGCCTGATGGGATTATTGACATCCACTCAAGACCTGATGCAGTACGGACGACTTCAGTTACGACCACTACAGTTCCATCTGCAGCCGTACCTGCGATCTTCGGCCATCAATCCCCAGGTCCCGGTTCCTCAGCATCTGCATCAGTTCCTGGGATGGTGGCAGTCCAGGGGAAACGTGATGTCCGGGATCCCACTCCGTTGGACACAGCCGGACATGAACCTCTTTTCCGACGCATCACTGACAGGCTGGGGAGCTCACCTGGGAGACTTAAAGATATCCGGCAGGTGGTCTCCACAACAGAAAACACAGCACATCAATGTACTGGAAATGGCGGCAGTGAACATGGCAGTCGCCCACTGGAATTCTCAGCTGTTCGGCAAGTCATTCCTGGTCGCCACAGACAACACGACAGTAGTGAGCTACATCAACAAGTTGGGGGGGAAGAAGTCCCGGTTGTTGTTTCAGGAGACGTGGACACTTCACCTGGGCACAGACTCATCGATGCCAGATCCGAGCACGGCACGTACCCGGACACTTGAACGTCGTTGCAGACAGTCTTTCACGACCGGACAAAATCTTACAGACGGAGTGGCATCTCCACACAGAGGCTTTCCGTCAGGTGGCATCGATCTGGGAACAGCCCCTAGTTGACCTATTTGCGACAAGAGACAACGCTCAGCTACCGATCTTCGTCAGTCCGATTCTCGACCCACAAGCCTGGGCAGTCGACGCGATGTCTGTCAGCTGGGACAACCTGATCGCCTACGCATTTCCACCGATAGCGCTTATACAGGCAGATTTGACCAAGATTACAGAGCACAACTGCCTTATCCTGCTCGTAGTACCATGGTGGCCGCATCGCCCGTGGTTCCTGTCATTAGTCCGACTTCTGACCGACATACCTCGTCAGCTGCCCCCATGGCACCGACTACTAGACCAGCGACACGGCATACTGCACCACGATCCACAGTGGCTCAACCTTCACGTCTGCAGACTATCAGGGACTCCCTCGCAGACCAAGGCTTTTCAAGACCTGTTACAGCGACAGCAAACAGATCATCCACCTCTCAACTGTACCAATGCAAGTGGTCTTACTTCTGTACTTGGTGTGGTACCAGAGACATCGATCCCAACACTGCCTCTGTTCCAATAATAGCTGATTTCCTATTACATCTACATCAAGATAAGGAATTCAAGCCAAGCACCATAGAGGGATACCGTTCAGCACTATCCAGAGTCCTAAAGTTGACTTCAGGAATCGACATCGGACAGGATTCTAACATCTCGGCTCTTCTCCAGTCTTTCGCCTTACTGTCTCGCCGGACACGACAATTACTACCAAAATGGGACCTAGGAGTGGTGCTGAGTGCTTTTCTACGCCCACCATTTGAACTGTTACAATCGGCTACAATCAAGGCCCTGTCCTACAAGACAGTCTTCCTAACAGCGTTCGCTCTAGCCACTAGAGTATCGGAGCTTCACGCATTGGAGCGCAGTTCCCTGACATGGACCGCAGGTTGGAAAACCATATCTTTTCGGCTGATCCCGGAATTCATTGCCAAGAATGAATCCACATGTTCGCTCTAGCCACTAGAGTATCGGAGCTTCACGCATTGGAGCGCAGTTCCCTGGCATGGACCGCAGGTTGGAAAACCATATCTTTTTGCCCGATCCCGGAATTCATCGCCAAGAATGAATCCACACGTCAGGGACCATGTGCCCAGAGACTATATCAGATCCCAGCACTTACAGACTTCGTGGGTCCGCTGGAAGATGACAGACTTTTATGTCCAGTTAGAGCCCTACCATACTATTTACAGAGGACAGACCCTACTAGAGGCTCCAGACGTCTCCTGTTTTTATCTCTACAGCCAGGAGCATCTGCGGACATTACTAAGAACACAATTGCAGCCTGGCTGAGGGAGACAATACACTGGACCTATCAACTCGCCATCGATGCTCCTCCCCTTTTGTCAAAGGCATCATCTCACGAAATTAGAGCTATTGCAATGTCCTGACCGCTTTGGAAAAACTTGTCACTGGACGATATCGTCCACGCCTGTGCCTGGACTGTCAACTCAACCTTCGCTGACTTCTATCTTAGAGACATGTCTGTACAAACAGATAGGGTGACTACGTTGGGCCCCTTAGCTGCAGCCCAGCGTATAGTCCACTAGTTCTATCAAGAAAAAGAAGGGGGGGGGGGCGCCGCTCAAGCAAGCAAGATCCCGACAATTCGGTAAGTATAGAAGCAGACCATGTCAGAGACGGAGGGATTTCAAGGCATCACGATGGCATCTGGTTATCCGGCTAAATATACGAGCAAATAGTCGGTGCAATATCCACCTCTCGCCGTATTACTTGTAATTCCTTGAACTCTCTACACCTCTATACGACACGGGAATTATCAGGATATTACTAGGCATATCAGATTTAGAAAATCAGAACAAGGCGTGCTCTGCTCAACCCAAAGACAAGACACAAGGCCGGCTACCCAATCTCCTCTGTTGAGAGTCTGGCATATATTGATAGCAGGTGAAGATTTGAGCAATAAATATGAAACATTTAAAAACAATGTTGGTATTTATTATCAAATCAAACCTGCTATCAATCTTGATTTGCCCAACCCATCCTCCCCACTTTGCTACGGCCTTGACTCAAAACACGTCTTGCACAGCATGGGAAAAAGAGGAAGGGCATGCGCGGAGAACACGCCGCCTAGCGGATGATCGACGAGACGATCAAGGGAGATAATTTCTTTGCAGGAGACCTCCAAATGGAGGGAATATGGCATACATTGATAGCAGGTTTGATTTGATAATAAATACCAACATTGTTTTTAAATGTTTCATGTTTCATTATTGTTCAGATGACAGGGCTACCATGTATTTGCTCTTGAAAGATCAGAGCTGGTCATTCGATCGATCCCTCTATCATGGATCAAGGTCAAAAACGTCCCTATTCCATGCTTGAAGACACGCTGTTCATTAGTACGTGATACTAATACCTCAAATTCTCTCATTCTCATTTCCCAGCCAAAATAATGACATATCTCTCAGATATCACACTTAAATAACCTTGATATTAGGTTTCATGCAAACATTTTATGACTGATTTTTCTCTGAGTTGGATAAATATTGAAAAGATGTCAGTTGATGGCAACAACCAAATATCAAATTGTCAACGTAACCGTTTCATCAATGGTTAATATCCAAGCGTTGATACATCAAGATCTCTTCTACCTGGTGAACTTTTAACGTTAATTCAATGAGCAAATGACTGTCTTACAATGTTTGTGTGAAACCTAATATCAACGTTGTTCCAATGTTTTTGTGTGTTATCTGGGATGTGTATAGTTTCAATCAAATGCAATTTGTGTACTCCAATAGACTAATATAATTTTTTATGCGAAGCAATTACTAATACTGCAACTAGATTGTTAATTTTAAAATTGCCACTTCATTCCTCAAAGTTTGAATAATATCCAATATTTATAACAATCATTGGAAAATCTTTTTCTGTCATTTAGCTTGCCCTGCGGTGTGCGGTGAATGTTTGTCAATCTATACCCAGTGCTTGTTCACCTTGTGTGGACACCATTTCTGGCTTATTACCACAGCTGACTGGTAAGTGTTTGAATTTGACAACTCTTAAATGAGCCGTTGCAAATTTAATCATAAAATATTCTTCATAAAGTGTTCCATCACATCCTTCACCTGTTACAAGCAATTTTAATTGATCAGTTTGAAAATTAAATGGCTACTGACATGACTGGCAGCCCTCAAAATTCAGAAAGTTAGGACATGATAAAAATTCTCAACAAACTCTCATCTCTCATTTAATATCAGGTTAAATTTTGCTGAAGCCAAATCCTTTGGCCACATCATTATTACATTGCTGTGGTAAATTTTGGATGACTGAACTGACTCAGGTTTGTTTACATGGATGCTAATTAGGCCTACCTGGGGGAAAAAATAAGGTGAAATACAAACTTTGTATTAGAGATGAATAAAATGATGAAACATGTCACCATTATTCTGATCGTGGAGAGAAGTTAAGCTATGCATCATGGTAGGTGTACTGGTACTTAAAGGACAATTTTTATGTACACTTTGACCGAGTTTGATTGCATTTTTCATCATCTTCAATTAGTACTTGTCTCTAGACCTCTCCATATAATATCCATACAAATTTCAATGTATATGTACTGTCATCACATTCTGTAATGGTGTCATCACATGTTCTCTCATCACCAGGTAAGCTGTCTGTGTTGGTTTGTGAAGGACTTGCCGCCATAGGCAGTTATAACAGAATGGCCCTGGTTCCTGTTGTTCCTACATTTGTTAGATGCTTACAAAAATTAGCAGCAGAAAGATCGGAAGTAAAGGATCACCTTGTAAGTAGATGAAAGTGGTGATTTTAAAACTTTTGGTTTTAGTATGTTATTCGAAATGAATACCACAATCCCTCAGTCTTAAAGAAGGTACAGTCTTGAAGAATAATATTTTGACAAAACTTTTAGACACAAATGTTTAGAAAGTAAAATTACCGCCAGCGATACAAGGTTTGAGGTGGCACTAAAAAAATGATGCAGCTGTACCTTTGAAGCTATAGACATTGATTATGTGTGTTTTACCCAGCCTTATAGTGGGATTATCTATATTTTCCTTGCATTTCGAGAGGTCTAGACTGAATCCATTCAAGGAAAGTCATGGTAGCTCTATCCTGTATTTTTCTTCAACTACAGGTCTGCCTATGCACGCTGATATTCCAAGCATCCACAGGTCGTACCATCACTAGTGAGATCAGAGAACTGCTAATGGCATCATCTAAATCAACCAATAGCTGGCAAGCTTACAAAATTGGACGACAGGCAATGCGTTACGGGCAGTGTGGTATTGCCATGCAGATATTCGGAGCTATGAAAAAACAGGTGCACTCTAATTTCATTATTCTTCCTTCTGATCTGGGCAGTAGTTCAAAGAAATGATTTGAATTGGCATTTATGTTTTTGCCTTGTCCATTCGTCCATTCATCTTTCATGCTTGACCTTGTCCAGATGATATCTGGAGTTACATTCCACTGAACATTTCAAACTGGTGTGTTTTTCATGTCTTTGAAAAGGAACCTATTCAGTGCGAGGTCAATACGTTAGTTCAAAGATCAAGGTCACAAAAACTGAACCAACTGTGTCTCGACTGTATCATCAGAACCTTATTTGCCAAACTTGTTAAAACTTCACAGGTGTGCTGTCCACATTCTTCCCAGATAATAATGCTGTAAAACCTGTGCAGGGTAAACATGATGGGATAATTTATCCCACACACATACATGTACATGTATATGGGATGAGTGTGTGCGACACAGGCTGACCAATCATGACGCTTGACACAAGCTGCCTACATGATGTACTCCAGCAATGTCAGTGTCGTTGATATTTTTTTCTAATATACGACTAAAATAGTTATTTAAATTACATGGGGAAGAGAATCCCATATTAACTTGATCAAGGGATGAAAATCCCCACTCTCGAGAAGCTCGGCAGCTTCCATTGGGATGTATTTTTCTTCTCTGATTGAAGTGGGAATTTTCATCCCATTATTCCCAACAATCTTGGTCACGGTCAGAGGACCAGGAATTAAATCTATCCTCATCCAATCTGTATCTTTAGTTCTGATTCATCAAATGGTGGTGATATATTCATGAAAGTTAAGGGATATATCATTGAGGTATGTACGCTCATAGGAGACAGCCAATAATTCTTACATGTAAGTGGGAGGGAGGGAATTTGGCTTAATGTCACACTCAAGTTTGTTTCACTCATATGGTGACAGTCAGTTTGGTTGGTGGAGGAAGCCGGAGTACGCGGAGAGAACCACACACGGACCAGCTGGGCTTGAACCTGTGCCAGTTCAGCTACATGTAAGTGTCTGTTATGATACACAACATTCAGGAAAGTTATAGGGATATCATTCAGGATCTCGCACAGGGGACAACCAATATTTATTTCATGAAATTGTGCATTTTACATGTACATGACAGGTTGCATCAGAGCATCTCTATTTTTGGTTGACTGGACTGGAATACCTCTGCATAGGAGAAGCCTTCGTCAGTGATGTGGAGGACAACACAGGAGACATGATCCTGAAAATCACCCAGTCCGTGGAGAGTTACCAAAGGAGTTTAGCATCTTTGAAGGTAACCACCTACTGAATGTGATGATTGAATTTCTAGACTAGACTAAATCATCTAGGCCTGCTGAGCGCACTAATAAAATATCTTTATACAGATTCTTAATATGAAGACCATGGAATATTCTAAATCTGTTTCATTTGAGTATTTTCACAACAATTGCATCATCTCCAGCCATGTTATCGAGTTGTCTTGTGAAGATGATTATTCAATTCTCAATTTTTTTTTGAACTTTGACATGAACAGTTACAGTACAAAAAATAATTGAACACAATAGAGTCTGACCCAATGTCGACCCAATTTCACCCCATTTTTGCCGTATTGTGGTTCGATCATTGCCCGATATTTTGTTCATTGAGCATTTTGAATGCTTGTAACATTATTCAATAAGATGTATTTCAGGATAATCATTCCAACGGCTGAAATAATCTGAATGCTTCCCAAATCAACTATTCTACAAATCAGGCAGAAATCAGGTGAATATGGGGCCAATATTGGGTCAACATCATGTCAACATCAGGCCGGCTAATTACATGTATGGTGTTGTACTTTCTTTCTTGTACTGTATAAGTAATTAAGATGGCAGAGGAGAAGAAAATGTACAACTTCTAACCGTTGATTGAATTCATCCTGATTCTTGGAACAGGAACTTGATGAAATGATATAAAAATAATTCAATCATCAAAAAATTGAATCACCTCTCCCCCTCCTGTTTTGCAGACACAATGTAATTAGTCATTCTAACAAATTTGATCTGAAGAAATACATCCCCCTAATAATTCAATCCTCCTATCAAAATTCAATCACCCTCAATTTTTGGGACAAAACTCAATCAGTGGTTCTAATAAATTTCATCATCCTCTAAAATTTGAAGTAATTGAAATAAAGAAATGATGGATAATCTGCATGACTTCGAACCATTTTGTCAACTTCCCATTGTGATAAATCTGATAACCCCCAAACTTTATGGTGGGAAATTACACTTCCTGTTATTGAATTATTGAAGGCATTACCATAATGGATTCTCTGCATGATTTTGGATCATTTTGTCCACTTCATGTTCTAATGAATTTAACCACCCTCTGTTTTTATTGTGGGAAATTTCACTTCATGTGATTGAATTATCAGGGGGATTTACCACCTCGAAATTATTTAAGAAATAATGTTTTCATAGGCGTGTTCAATGGTTCGGTTGTCATCAGGCCAATGTCAGTGGACAAGTTTATGCGGTCTCCCAAATCGGGACCCGGAGTGATACGGCCAGCTGTGTGGAAATTACGTGGATATATGTCTATTTGTGTTGCTTTGTTAATCAATTTGACGATGGAAACAACAGTTAAACTTGAGAAAAAAATTTCATCTTGTAATTTATTTGTTTGTTTAATTTGATTGTTACTTGTATGAAAGCAGACGTCCCTTTCCTCATCCGACTTGTGAAATGGAACCTCCCAATGAACACCTGCACTTGACGGGTGTTGATTTCACATAACTGTGCTAAAACGTGTAATAAATGCACGGTTAGCTCGATGTTATTGACACAAGTGTTATATAATTGGTCATGGCGTGTTTAATTATACCCTTTGTTCCTGCAGGCTGCAGCCACTCCAAGTTTCCCCCTGCAGTTTCAGAGTGACTATACTCACTCGAGGGCACTGATGTTGCAGGCATGCTGCCAACTCATACAGACCTGTAATACCTTTCGTACCTGCCCTCCGCCTGCCATTGCCACTGCTCTGGCGATCACCAATGGTCAAGAGGTCAGTCGTTGTGGTCAGATCATTCACCAGGTAAGAGCAGTGAACTGGTATAATTGGCTGGATGGATGTTCTTATCGCTTCTTCCATCTGCCACTGAAATTAGAGCATTTCCACAAAGTGGATGCTCTTATGTTTTCATGAGAAACGGCTCCGCCGGATCTGCCGCCGCCGCCGCCGGATCCGCCGCCGCCAAACGTGAATATGTCTGAAACCGTTAAATATTTTCGGGTCGGACTTTGTGTGCTATCTCCTTAGGCCTGGGAAATTTGTCCGGTTGTGTTTCGTTACCCACTGCTCACCACTAGGTGGCGTTGTAGTCCGAGCATACCTAAACCTTTCTGTGACGATTTGTCTGATTTCTTTGAAATTTTATTACAATGCTCTTGAAGGATAGTCAATGTGCTGAAAAGGTTTTGGTGTAGCTGGCATAACTATAAAGGCAAGTTTTTTGCCTCTCAAAAGATTTTTTTTTTCGTGAAATGAAAATTTACCAATTCGCTTGGAGAAATATTTAGAAACTGTTCTATTCTAGGTTGCCAAGCATAAATATAGGATTACCGACATGATAATTCCCTTTCGGTGCGAACCAAATTGCCATTTAAATGAAAAATCTCAATTATCTGACTTAATGTCAAAACCTCCATAACCAAATATCATGATTAAAGTTTTTTTCATTGAACTCTTATGTGCCATCTCCCTAGGGCTTTAGATTTCACCTGCTTGTTTTTCGTGGCATTTGGTCTTCACCAGGTGGTACAATAGACATGAATGCACGTAAACATGTGTAAAATCATATCTTCTGATCAATGTGTTTGATTTCCATGAAATTTGTGTATAATGATCTTGCAAGATAGGCAAAAGGACTGACAAGATTTTGGTGGTGTTGGCGAATCATGGAGATGCATTATTGCATCTCAAAATAAGATTTTGTTTTCACAAAAATGGAAATTTGCTTCTTAATCAGGGAAAGTAATTCTATTTTGCTGAACATGAATGTAACATCCCAGTGTTATAATTCACATCCCTTGTAAGCCAGATGGCAATTTTTTTAAATATATGAAATTCTCATGACTTTAGTTTGAATAAAATCACAAATTATCACTCAGTTAATGCTTAATTTTTTGGTTTATGTGAAGGTCCCCAGAATTTATTTGAAACTCGAGATGTGAAATTGCACATACCGTTGCATTTTGACAGCATAGTTGCAACTGTTGATAATTATTTTTTGAACTGAAAAAGTAGGAAGATGTTTGAAGTGGAATTTCTACATACCTGCTGTATGGCACATCCCACCTGGGAAATTTTTACATGTATATCTAATTGAAGTAATCCATTAGAACCACTGATGATTTTCCAATAATAGAGTAGAAAAGCAACTCCGAGTAGGGATGACAATTTCATTCTGTATATTTCGCTATTAGTTATAGCATCTTCAGCAGTGAACAAAGTTACAAACAGCTCCATATGCACAGTATATACAAGGCATAATGTGATCTTAGCCAATACACATTTATGAAGCAATAACCTGACAGTGATCTACAAATGGTGTGATTCAGGTGCAGATACAATACACACTCTAATTGATGAAAACAATACATAATCTGCTTATTTGGCAAGAACTAAGTAAACTGTACACAGATGAATAAAGTATGCTGATATAGTGGGTATGTACCTACATTGAATATTTCTACATGTCATGAAATTTGGATAAGGACTGTCATTTTAAGATAATATAGGTATAATTTTCTTGGCAATCCACATCAGAATTGATGGAAACCTACAAATGTTGTAACTCGCATGTTTCATAATTGTAGGCCTATATTCCCATGCGAGTTACAACATTTGTAGGTTTCCATCAATTCTGATGGTTTATACTTGGTGTAAGAACGCACAAGACAAAGCCTACAATAGCCTGTCTGAGCTCAACAATGCGTCTAGACGTGACCCTTTTCAGCTGCACAAAAGCCTCAACAAAAGCCTCAACAATGCGTTCTTACACCAAGTACCGACCATTCTGATGTGGATTGCCAAGAAAATTATACCTATATTATCTTTAAATGACAGTCCTTATCCAAACTTCATGACATGTAGAAATATTCAATGTAGGTACATACCCACTATATCAGCATACTTTATTCATCTGTGTACAGTTTACTTAGTTCTTGCCAAATAAGCAGATTATGTATTGTTTTCATCAATTAGAGTGTGTATTGTATCACCTGAATCACACCATTTGTAGATCACTGTCAATTAATTTCTGAAAATGACGGCATTTTAATATCCGTCCAATCTGACGGACATAATTTACTGGCTTACCTATTCATAAATGCGTATTGGCGAAGATCACATTATGCCTTGTATATATACTGTGAGTATGGAGCTGTTTGTACCTTTGTTCACTGCTGAAGATGCTATAACTAATAGCGAAATATACAGAATGAAATTGTCAACCCTACTCAGAGTTGTTATTCTTCTCTATAATTGAAGTAAAATGGTGTTCTGGTGCATTTTGACAGAATATTTAGACTTTGAAGATGATATGTAATGATGCCCCAAAATGAACTGAATTTTCCGTGCCATCTGTCTGTCTGTCTGCCCATCTTATTTGTCATACCACATATGCAGCTGGTGATGGATCAGAAGCCTAATGAAAATGACTGACCTTCACCTGTTTTATCAAGGTCAAAGTTAGCATTAGCAATAATTTTTAAAGGAGTGAAGATAGTCTCTCCAAATTCATAATACTTGTGCAATTGCTGACTGACTAGAAGCCTATCAATGACCTGCTCAACAGACTCACTCACTGTGGTTATGGAGCTCGGGTGGGAGTGGTCCCCTGTCCAGCCCCTACGTGTGCTGACGATGTATGTCTCAATGCCTGCAACGATGTCAACCTTCAAACCCTGCTGGATATTGCAGTTGATTATAGCAAAGACCAACACTAAGATCTTCAGCCATCAAAGAGTGCGATCTTGTGTTCCGAGAAATCTGCCGATTGCGAGTTCTCTCTCGATGGTGTCGTCATGTCCATTGCTAACTCTGCTGTTCATTTGGGTCTACACCGGGATGGCTCTATCTTGAAGGCTCGTCCATCCATTGAGAAAAATGTCAGGAAAGCAAGACGTGCGATGTATTCCCTAATGGCTCCTGGACTACACGGCATTAACGGCTTGAATCCTGTAACCGCACATCACCTGTTGGAAACCTACGTCCTACCCATCTTACTGCACGGCGTTGAGACCCTCTACCTGACCCAGGGAGATGTACAGCTCCTGGAGCTCTTCTATGTTAAGGCTCTAAAACAAATCTTGTCTCTACCGGACCATGTGGCCCAACCTGCAGTCTATATCCTCCTTGGCTGCCTGCCTATGGAGGCCCAGATTCATCTTCGAATGCTGACACTTCTGAGAAATATCTGCTCTGGTGGAAACTCGTTGCATGAAATCTGCACTAGGCAAACCATCATGAAAGGCTTCAATGGTAAGAGTTGGTTCGCCGAGGTGCGAAGAGTCCTCGCCATATACGACCTACCGTCGCTCCATCACTCCTTCAGAAGACTGCCATCAAAAACATCTTGGAAGCGTATAGCTAGAACTGCTATCCTGGCCTACTGGACAGAAAAGATCCTGATTAAAGGACAGCTATATCCTTCACTGAAACATCTGATGCCAGCTGACACCTCGATTGACCTGTGCTCTCCTCATCCAGCTGTGAAATCCATCACATTAAATGTGGTGGACGTTCGCTCTGCACCGATAAGGTTAAGGCTCCTGACCGGGTGCTACGTCTTGCAAGCCAACCATGCCATATTCAATCAGCATGCAGTGAGAGCCATGTGCCAGCTTTGCTCTCAGAGCAATGAGAACAGAACGCATTTTCTCGTCACCTGTGACGCTTTATCTGAAATACGCACCAAGTTCCTGTATCTCCTTGCCTTCACCTTATGCTTTGAGTGTGGTACAGCTGCTCTCAACGCGTCATCAGTTCCTGACCATCTAGCCTCACTCATATTGAATCCACTGAACTTCATCGGTGAATGTTCCTGTCTGCCTTTGGTGGAGAGGATGATCAGGCAGTATACCTATATTCTCAATCACCGTAGATCCGAGCTTTTAAATCAACTGCAATAGACTAACTGAACTCGTAAAACAATTCTATTAAAATCTTACTACATGTAGACATCGCTTCTTTAAACTGCATGAACTGGCGACTCCCGACTCCTCCTTCGTGCCTTGTGTTGTGGTGTGGCATGTTTTTAACATTTGTTTCATGTCGTGTGTGGTTTTAATATTCATTGTGGAACTATGTACTCCTACGGAGGTGCTCCTTTACAGAGGAGGGATGTACCAACTGAACTGAACTGAACTGAACTATCCCAGTTGACAACCTATTTTCTCAAGGTTATATACGGTATATTATGATATAACATGAAATATAGCTAGGCATTCTAAATTGATACCACATATGCAACTGATGATGGACCTGAAGTCTTTGAATATGACTGATGTTCACCTATTTTCTCAAGGTCAAAAACTGTATGTTAAGTCACATGTTAACTGCCAACATACACTTCAAATCTAACATTGTCATCATTTTGTTGTGGCTGTGGTTGTCTTCCAGAACAATCTGGTGAATTTTGCATGTGTTCCAACAGCCTCATACTTCAACAGTACGTAACTTAAACCATGCTGTATCGGCTGAGCTGTTGAAACACCCTCTATTTCCTAGCTCTGACATACTTCATCACTGTCGAAATATGGGTACCATGACAGAGTGATAGATCACACAGCCAGTGAAGGTTTCCGATTTTGTCGTTATTGCCAAAGTAGTAATAGCAGCATTTTACAACAACAACAATTCGCTGACCTACAGTGAAAAATTATAGTGAAAGGTATTTATTTTTTGTTGTTTGGGATTTTTATTTGCTGGCATTGTTCCAGATAGAATACAACAGCCTATTTCATACAATCAGGAATGAAAAGGGGATTAAAAATTTTATGTTTAAACTTTCGTAGGAAATATGAAAGTGTCAATTTGAAATTTTATTATGCCCCCACCCCCCCTCTAACTAGAGCCAGGGTTAGCGATCACTTTGCCTGTCCGTCCGTCTGTCCATCTGAATTTCTTGTCCGCGGAATATCTCGGTTAATATTTGATGGACAGTATTGAAACTTGCATGAAATGTGGCCAGTGCCTTCGTAGTTGTGCAGCATAAATTTTTTTCTGAGTTTCGGTTATATTTTCAAGAGTTATGGCCCTTCGTTCCTGAAAGCTCCGTGAAATGGAACTTTTTCGGGCTGGATCTTGGCTAATATTGTATGGACAAGTATGAAATTGATATGTGGCCAGCGCCCTATAGTTCAGCAGCGTAAAGTTTCTCTGCGTTTCGCGTATATTTTCAAGAGTTGACTTATGGCCCTTTGTTCTTAAAATCTTTGTGAATTGGAACGTGTTCAGGCTGGATCTCGGTTACTATTGTATGGACAAGTATGAAATTTGCATGATATGTGGTCAATGCCCAATAGTTGTGCAGCGTGAAGTTTCTCTGCGTTTCGGTTATATTTTCAAGAGTTATGGCCCTTTGTTCCTCAAACCTTAGTGAGTGGGGTAAAACAAAAATTTGTCCAGGCTGGATTGATACTCGGGATATACATTATACAATTAAATCAAGGTGAAGAAAGTGACTGAAGCAGAGTTGTGATATTTATGCAAATTAGGCCTTGACCAATTTAAATCATCCTATTTCCAATTAACCGATTTGGATGAGAATGTGACGATATATATGTTATTCTACATTCTAAATCAGACCTCGTAGGTCCCGATGTATGAAATTGCTTCTTTCCTGTGTTTTTATTTGATTTTTTAATGTTGGTGGGGCCCATGAAACGCAAAATAAAGTTGGTGTTGCCTCACACTGGGTTTCGCCCATTGATGAAGAAATCCCTTCCCAGGGATGATTCCGGATTTCTCATGGGTATGTGCCCCACCCTCTGTCCCATCCTAAAAAAATTGCCGCTCTTAATAGGGGGTGTGCCCGAATTGGGGAGATCTAAAGCCCTGTGAGTACCAAATTATGTATTACAAAATTATCTGGGGAAATGCTCTTCGCCCGTGTTTCACACGAGCTTTCATTGTGGAATAATTTTGAAAAATATTTGCAATTTTAGACACCATATCCAATCCCCCACAACACTATGTGATACATCATTTGCCCCTTTGTCAATTCAGAGGAATCTGATACAGAACATAGTCATGGCCTGGGTCTCCTATGTGTAGAAATTAAAGGCTCCATAAGGCTGAATAAAACAAATTCCTAGCTTCACAGGCATTGTCCCAAAATGACAAAGTACTGCTGCTTTCGAGGCCTGTTATGTTGATTCCTCGGTTATCGTGAGTTTGTTTAAATTTGTTGTTCATCAGAGCAAGGACAAACAAAGCGATCATCACAAATGTCGCAACAATTGATGTCAGTAGTAATATTGTTTTCATTTTCCATCGTGCAACTGAGTAAAACCCGCAATATTCTCAATCCCATGGCCACGATAAAACAGGATATTTCAAATATTGAGGAATGCTGTTTCCTGCATGGATTTAGGGAACAACATCATGTTACCTGGTGAAAAGCGAGCATATTCAAATCTACTTGCGTTGCAAATACTTAGGGAACTTACTGTAGTGCATGTGCCCTGGTTTGGGTGACTTTTCTGATTGTAGAACAGGATTGCTTCCTTCTTCTGTCTAATTGTGGTTTTTCTCTTTCAGTTCCATAAATGTGCTCGAGAATTTGCAGGACTTAGTCTCAAGTTTGCCAGTCTTTACCAGGTGTCGTTTGATGCAGACCCTCTGTCGCTGTACAATATAAAACTGTATCCTCTTTGAAACTTTGAACATGAGTAAATTGAACTTTGAAAGATTGAGTTCTCTGCAAGAGTTTATATGTAGCAAGAACTATCCTTCACAAACACCAATTTACTAGCACATGTACACTTCGGAAATGGTGCATGCTGCATCAGTTTACCAGATTTCATTTCATTCACTTTTCATATATGGTGTCCACATAATTAGCATGGATGTAGAACAATGATGTATGGTAAGTCCTCAACCTCGCCACCAGGGGTCGCTCTCCGCTGGAAAATTGGCCGCTCCGACGAACCCCTGGGACGACGCTCACTGAAAGTGGGTCCCATAATACATTGAAAAATTCGTTCACGTGTCCTCTTCCGGTTCCATTGGAACGTATCCAGTTCCTTATGAAACGTCAGTCATGAGTCACTTGCATGGCCAGTGTCATAACTTCATCGCGTCAGAATAGAAAATGTGTCGCAAGAATGCATGAAGAGTTCTGGTAGGCTACGCCATCTGTCAGACGCGCTCGTAACATCCATGACGTCGGGACGTCGGCTTAATCTCCACAGATACGCTCTCGTTATGTTCTAAATTCTAGGGTTTTGTGTGCTATCCAATGACCGTTCGTACTGCTGAGCGCCGTCCCAGAGCCTAGTAGGGAGGACAGGACCGGATGGCTCTGGTTTCGAGATTGGGTAAGCCCTCTAATAATGCAGTCACAGGAAGTAGAATTTCTCACCTTGAAATTTGGGGTCTCGTGATCTAGTCTACTAAAACAAGATGTTGGCAAAAAAAATTCAAAATCATGCAGATGATCCATTATTTCCTTGTTATTTGAATGATTTTAGAAAGTGATCAAATTTATTTGAACCACTGATTAAATTTTGTCCCCAAAATTGGGGGTGATTGAATTTTGATAGGCGATAGAATTATTGAAGGGTTTACCATGAGCATAAGTTTCACTTTGAATAGGCCAGAAAGGGGGGGTCTCACTCTCTTTGCCTAAAGGCCTGATATTTGTAGACTACGAGTCATCCGATATCCTCCTTGACCAGTGTCCAGATTACAGGAGAGTTGTGATGTGATGAACATGGCCATATTGTCCATACTACAGAACACTGTCACCAGGTTAGAACAATCCTCCATCTATGGTATTGGTCTGTCTGCCTTATGGGCATCATGGGGGATTAGTGCTATGCGTGGGTCATCATCATTATTGTTGACACGAATACGGCACAGTCTATTTTGGTCTTGTACATTCCCTTTCTTTAGGGATTTTGAAGCACTTGTAAATTTAATTGATGGACGCCATCTTGTGAAGTATAGGCATAAAACCATTCCATTGGACAGTTTAGAGAGAACTACCTCTCTAAAATGGAGGTAAAGAAGCTTGTTTTTGCTTAATATCTTTTGATTTATTCATTATAACATTCCAAAATCTCAAGGCAACTTGGCTTATATATTGTTAAATCTCGTTACTGTGATTTTCCAGTGTCTTTGTGCATAATCTAATTTTTAATAGAGAACAAAACATGTTGTCTATTATTATGCAAATTGGATAAACGACAATTTGTTGTGTTTTTAATACCATCCGATGCGGATATATGGTCGCCTATGGCAGACATCTCTTTGTTCGATATATTGTTTAGTTTATTCGGCAAAAACAGCCTTTTTCATGTCCATTTTTGAGATTTAGTTCTCTCTACTGTTGAACAAATCATAACATTGAGATTCTAACCTCAAATTATCCATCCCATCACTTGTCCAACGGGGGCGGGTGGTTGGGTGGGTTCAGGTTCCTGTTGCTTCAATGCATTTTGCCGAGAAGCAACAGGAACTTGATAATGTGATGTCTAGCACCGTAATATCACTTCTTTATTGCACCATGTAAGCGTCCTGTCTGTGTCTTGTGCGCTGTCCTCAGTGTTTTATAGGGTGGATGGAGAGTGTCTGGTTCTATGCTGCTTCAAAGATTTCTTCTTTGAAGTAGCAGGAACACAACTGGGCTGGGTGGTGCTTAGTTGGTTCGTCGTGATATAGCTGAAATATTGTTGAAAGCGACATTAAATTCTATTCACTCACTTGTCCAACGAGGTGATGACACTATTGCCATCTTGGATTAGGGTGTTATATACACATGTGACGGCCAAAGATATCAGTATTCGAATGCAAATTGATTAACTCAGGGCTCAAAAGTTGGCAAATCAAAACAATCTGGTATTGATGTTTCAGATTTATGTTTGGGATCTCCTCTAAGAATATCACATTTTCAAAATACAGTGCTCTCACTTGATATGAAGGACTCGCTGAAAATCAACAAAATATTTCAAGATATTTAATTTATATCCAAGATGTTGAATACCATGAATTCCTAAAAGTGAAATTGTATTATTATATTTCCTTCAGACAAAGCATGTTTCTAACTGGATTGGACCAAATTAAGAAAGGAGCTTACAGACAATACACTGAAGTGCTGGGTAATATACCAAAGAAAGTCACCGAGATTTTAACAGATGATGCTAATGGACCGTTAACATATCAGGTAAACTCATTTGAGTATCAAACGCTCAGTCACACATTCCTCCCAGCAGACATATATTTTTCTATATTTTGCAACCCTCCTATATTTTAGTATAAATTGATAAATCCTCCTATAAAAACATATATTTTTGACAAAGTCATCTGGAAATGAGTCAAAAATTAGCTGAAAAGCGTCTGAAATCTAAAAAATTTCCAGGGGAGTACCCAGACTCTGCTGTTTCTTCCTTCGCTGGTCCAAATTTATCATGGCCAGTGTTAAATTACAGTTTCATGCAGAGTGCCATCTGATTTAGTGTTACTCCAGCACAGTCTTCATGAGTTATCAGTTTCATATATGATATTCATCTCTCTTTTTCGATAATACTGTTAATTAATACCGGACAATTGCCGCATTTGGCACCTGCAACTTTAAACAATTAAGCTTGGAATTGATGCAGCAAAAACAGCGGTGAAGTGACCTCCTCTTGCAGAGGTGTCGGAGGTTGACTTCAAATGATGAGAAGATGATTTCATCATATATCTGAGGAAGATTTTTTTGTCTTTGAAAGAGTTGGAAAGGTGGAAATTGTGAAAATTCTCACCCTAAAATCCTCTCTGAAAATGCGCCAAAGTGCATAAAATGAAGGGTAAATTTTCAAACTCTATCCCCTCCCGGTCTCAGTCCCACCCCCGATTGGGGAGGGAAAGAGCACTGTTCAAGTTGTCTGTGCCTCAGTAGTGTATTTTTGTCAATGCCTTGAGTTTTTATGTATGGTACGACGTCCGCCATCTTAATTTTACACCCCCAGACTTTAATTTGTTCTTATAAATGCCTATAAGAAAAATATTTCGATATTTCTCCCATATTTTCATGAAAAACCTATATTTATTCCTATATTTTGTGCCCTGTGGGAGTCCCGGGGTTGACCTGGGGTGTCGTTGTGCACACCCCAGGTCATGGTAAGAATAGGCCTCAGCCCCTCTTGACAGCTTGTCGTGAGAAGCGACTAACTGTGGCACCTGGATGTGAAAGGAATAGGACCCTACCCGTGGGGTCCCGGGTGTAAAAAAGGAATAGAACCCTACCCGTGTGGTTTCCCAGCGTAAAAAGGAATAAGACCCAAATGTCGTGAAATGACCAAAATATTGTTGAAAGCGATGTTAAATCATATTCAATCACTCACCCTATATTTGGCTGTATGGGCACCATGACCTCGGGGAATGCATTATTTACATGTCTGTGGTATTTCCAGCACATTGATATCTTATTTTCCAGCAAATTGATATCTTATGTTGTGCAGTACAGGGTCTCTTGTAATGTATTATTATGTATTGTTAAATCATATTCAATCACTCTCTCTACATTTGGCTGTATGGGCACCATGGTAATGTATTATTCACATGTCTGTGTTATTTTCCAGTTCGTTGATATCTTATGTTGTGCAGTACAGTCTCCTTTAATGTATTATTGACATGTCTGTTTTATTTTCCAGCACATTGATATCTTATGTTGTGCAGTACAGTCCCCTGTAATGTATTATTGACGTGTCTGTTTTATTTTCCAGCACATTGATATCATATATTGTGCCATACACAGTCTCCTGTAATGTATTATTGACATGTCTGTTTTATTTTCCAGCACATTGATATCATATATTGTGCCGTACACAGTCCCCTGTAATGTATTATTGACATGTCTGTTTTATTTTCCAGCACATTGATATCATATATTGTGCCGTACACAGCCCCCTGTAATGTATTATTGACATGTCTGTTTTATTTTCCAGCACATTGATATCATATATTGTGCCGTACACAGTCTCCTCTATTGTATTATTTACAGGTCTGTTTTATTTTCCAGCACATTGATATCATATATTGTGCCGTACAGTCCCCTGTAATGTATTATTGACATGTCTGTTTTATTTTCCAGCATATTGATATCATATATTGTGCCGTACACAGTCTCCTCTATTGTATTATTTACAGGTCTGTTTTATTTTCCAGCACATTGATATCCTATGTTGTGCAGTGCACAGTCTCCTGTAATGTATTATTGACATGTCTGTTTTATCTTCCAGCACATTGATATCTTATGTTGTACAGTAGAGTCTCCTGTATTAATGTACTATTTCCATGTTTTTTTTATTTTCCAGCACATTGATATCTTATGTTGTGCAGTACACAGTCTTCTGTCCTCATCATTAGGATTCCCACGCTTCTTCTTCCAGAGTTTACAATCAACCAATATCAAAGTGAGACTTTATTCTCAACACAATTCGTAACGCATAATTATTTCTATGATGGAAGATTTTTTAATGTAATGGAAATAAGAATATTACGGATGCAACAAAAAGCAGTGTTTTTCACATGATCTGGTTTATAGATTGATATCATCTTCTGTTATTGTCGTTTCATGACTTGTCAGCTGTAGTGTGGTGGAACAGATCTCACTGCATACACTAAATCTCATAATTCAATCAATAAGTGAAAATCAGGAGGTGATCAAATTTTTTAGAGCAGGAATTTGATAAAATGGTCCAAAATCATGCATATTATCTATTATGGTCCCCCGCTTCTTAGACAATAAGTCGAGAACTATTCAGACGATCTACTTCATACCTGGGGAGTGCCTTGACATTGTTGAGAGGAGGATTGGGATTGTTTTTCAAGGGCGTGCTTAATCCAATATGGCCACCATCGGCCATACTCGATTTCATTGGATTTTAAGCAGTTTGATCTTGTCCGGACAATAACTGGAGTACGATTCAACTGATCTACTTCAAACTTGGGGAGTGCCTTGACATCGGTGAGAGGACGGTTGGGATTGTTTTTCAGCAATGTGCATAATCCAGTATTGCCGCCGTCGGCCATATTGGATTATAAGCAGTTGCATCTTAGATTTTCTTGTTCGAACAATAACTCGTGAACGATTTAACCGATCAACTTCAAACTTGGGGTGTGCCTTGACATTGGTGAGAGGACGGTTGGGATTGTTTTTCAGCAATGTGCGTAATCTAATATGGCCGCCGTCAGCCATATTGGATTATAAGCAGTTGGATCTTGTCCAGGCAATAACTCGAGAACGATTCAACCGATCTACTTCATACCTGGGGAGTGCCTTGACATTGTTGAGAGGAGGATTAGGATTGTTTTTCAAGGACGTGCTTAATCTAATATGGCCACCATCAGCCATACTGGATTTCATTGGATTTTAAACAGTTTGATCTTGTCCGGACAATAGCTGGAGTATAATTCAACTGATCTACTTTGAACTTGGGGAGTCCCTTGACCTTGGTGAGATCCCGGTTGGGATTGTGTTTCATAAACGAGCATAATCCAATTTGGCTGCCATCTACCTCACTGCTGTGGGGTGCATCACTCATCAGCGATATCTCCATTTTCAAATCAATCTCTTCATCAATGATATGAGATATCATCGACCAAAAAAATTCGACCATAGAGGTCCATGGCCCTCGCAGCAGCAGCTCCAGTTATGGTGGATGTAATCCACCATAACTGGTGCTGCTAGCGGGGGACATGGACCCCTATGGTCGAATTTTTTTTTGTAACTCCACTGAGTTTATAGGGTGATCATATTAATTAGAACAGCTGATTGAATTTTGTTTGCAAAACTGGGGGTGATTGAATTCAATAGGGTGATAATTATTAGGGGATTCACCATAGTTGCAATCAGAAATTATAAATGTTACAAGCATTTTTGACAGATCAGGATAATATTTGGGTAAAATTTACACTGTATATCAGTGAGGCTGCATAAAATTTCTACCATCACAGGCACCGCCACATCAGCTTTTAGTGCTGCACCAATATTTGTTATTTCACACAGAAAAAAACACAAATGTTTCGTTTTCTCGTTTCACACATCATTTCTGTCTCAAAGTATTGCCAATGTACTATTCTTCGACATGGACTCAGTGTCTTGTTTTATTCGAAAGAAATAGTATTGTGGAAGGCTGACTTTTCAAATAACTCAAAGAACAGTGTTGGTTTTATGCAAATTGTAGTAAACTGCTGGATTAGTGTGCCAGAAAACAATATATGTGGTCTGCACAAAAGAGAAAAAATAAAAGATAAAAAAATCCCTCCCTGCCTCATCATTATTTTTTCAACAAAGTGCCTGTGAAGCTCGAGATTAATGTTCAGCCTAATTCAAACTTTTCGGGGGATTTTTGATAATCGAACTACACTTAACACAACAGCATCAAGGAATCTATATCAATTATAGCTTTAGTCAAGCCAGTCCATTTCAAGTTATGATACATGTGATATGTTGCTGAACTTTACAGTATTGCTTTATTCGTGTTATTTGAACAGCTGGCTATTTCTCCACAACCCCGCTCAGCCTCCGAACCAGTGTCTGTATCAAACCACACCCGAATGACCTTGAAAGTAGAGGGAATCATCCAGCATGGCCAACAGCCAGGCCTCTTCCGTAAAGTCCAAGGGGTCAAGGTCATTGTGACATCTGCACTGCAGGCCAGGAGTCCATTAGCTCCAGAGGGGAAGGTAGGTAACTCATCTTCACTCGGGATATCATGGTCATCGCCAGGATTTCTTGTAGAGGGGTTGTTTTCTATGCTTATACTTATTGGAGAACCCAGTACTGTGCTGTCTAACATAGGAAAATAACCTACAGTTGGGTGCTGAGAGGGGGTCATTTGCACCTAACAACCCCCTGGCGACGCCCTTGGATATGGTATTCAGTCACACTTTGTCATTTGGGTCAACCAATGGGAGGCTTGCACAATAGGACCAGAAGATAAACTGGAAGTGCTAGTTCTGTCGGTGGATTAGTGAACTGAACCACAACTGGCAAACAGGAAGTACCAATCACGGAATCTGATTGGATAATTGATATTATTTGAGTCCCCATATACATAATATTTTTGCATCTTTGGTATTTAAGTTTGCCATTCCTGCATGAATGCAGTAACAATAGACTCTGGATAGCGCAAGTGAGCAACACTTCAGTTCGTGAGTGGGAATACAGCCTAAATGGCTGAGGAACTAAAATTTTGTAGTGTAGTTCCAGTGTGTAAAATAGGAAAAACAAATTTTAGTTGTCCATGGGCGAGTTTGGGAAACCAACACATCCAAATGGATTGCAATTCGCTATTTCACGCCCTGTGTTCTTACCAATGAATAACAATCTGATTATCTTTCGGTGGTTATAGATCTATATTTTTTTGTCCATTTCTCCCAATCTCAGTAAACTCGGATATAATATCACGGAATATTATATCTGACTTCATCGCTATATAAATTTCATGCGAATTTCAAACTACATTTGTTAGCCAATCAGGTCACTAGCTTGGTGAAACAATTTCAAAATCACACCCCAGTAATTACACATGGTAGCAGTGCACGTGGACCAATATAGTAAACATTATCGGGAAACAGTATCCAAATATAGTATTAATTTCCAGACAGTGTTCATGGTAAACCTAAAGATCAAAGGGTTTACTCCCGCGGAAAAGTCTGGTTTTGTTAGGTGGTAGAAAATATCCAAAGATCATGCTGTGCGAAGGTGTTGATATCTGTGAACTAAACGTCAGTCATTGTCAAAGTGAAAAGGCAGAAATTGTCGTGATTGGTGTATTATGGGCATGTCATAGAATATCGGCAAATATTTTGTAAAAAAATTTCACAGCATCACATCTAGATGGTATTCCCCTGATTTACCATCTATTTTTACCTAGATTGCATTTCTCCCAACTGGCATGACTGGGGTGATCTCGTGAGCAGAATACAGCCTTCTAGTTAGTGAACACGGGTCCGCGGTACTTTCAGTGGCACACACTCCACGATGAAAATGAGTGTTTGAACTTATTGTTCTGCTAGTATCTTGAAATACTGGGTTTTCATGTTATTATACCCCCCGACACGTAGTGTAGGGGGCGTATACTGGTTTCAGCTTGTCCATCCGTCCGTCCGTCCGTAACATTTCGTTTCCGGAGCATAACTTGACAACCGCTACTTGGATTCCTCTCAAATTTGGTATGCAGCTACCATACCATGAGACCTCGCTTGGGATTGCGTTTGGCGCATGTGCGTCTACAGGTGGCGCCACCTAGGGTCAAAAGTTTCTCATGTCAGTCCGTAACATTTCGTTTCCGGAGCATAACTTGACAACCGCTACTTGGATTCCTCTCAAATTTGGTATGCAGCTGCCATACCATGAGACCTCGCTTGGGATTGCGTTTGGCGCATGTGCGTCTACAGGTGGCGCCACCTAGGGTCAAAAGTTTCTCATGTCAGTTCGTAACATTTCGTTTCCGGAGCATAACTTGACAACCGCCACTTGGATTCCTCTCAAATTTGGTATGCAGCTACCATACCATGAGACCTTGCTTGGGATTGCGTTTGGCGCATGTGCGTCTACAGGTGGCGCCACCTAGGGTCAAAACTTTCTCTTGTCCATCCGTATAACATTTCGTTTCCGGAGCATAACTTGACAACAGCTAATTGGATTCTTCTCAAATTTTGTATGTAGCTACCTTACCATGAGACCTCGCTTGGGATTGCGTTTGGCGCATGTGCATCTACAGGTGGCGCCACCTAGGGTCAAAACTTTCTCTTGTCGGTCCGTAACATTTCGTTTCCGGAAGATAACTTGACAACAGCTAATTGGATTCCTCTCAGATTTGGTATGTAGCTACCTTACCATGAGACCTCGCTTGGGATTGCGTTTGGCGCATGTGCGTCTACAGGTGGCGCCACCTATGGGCAGAATTTCTCAGTTGGTCCGTAACATTCCATTTCTGGAGCATAACTTGACAAAAGCTGATTAGATTCTTCTCAAATTTTGTATGTAGCTGCCATACCATGAGACCTAGCTCGGAATGTCGCATATGCGTCTACAGGTAGTAAGTTTAATATTTCACTTCCCATTTACTTCCTTTTCCTCTTCAATGTGGTTATCCAGATGACAGTAATTCGCCTATCTGTTGCAACGGCCCATTTCAAGTCTACACGGTTCTAGTGGTAACAACAGTTTGGTAAAACACTATATGCCTGCATAACCCCATTCTCAGCAATCATTATTAACATCAATTTTCAGAACAATCCATTAAACTCATCTGAGTATCATCACGACACATGCATAGACAATCCGTTAACCGCATTCCAACCGAGCGAGGTCTCATTGTCAACTAGTTACATACTGTGCCGCCACCCAACGCTTTCTAAATGAACTTACCCGTAAACTACTATAACATGTATACTTATATTCCACTACAAATACTCGTCAATTTCTATCAAATGTGCATCCGGGGGGTATCTTGTAAGCATGCTTACTGATCATTTCCACCACCACAATCCCATTCAACTTACATGTACTTGTGAAACGTTAACCACCCCCATGTATCTATGCCTTACGGGGGGTATCTTGTAAGCAGCCTTACCGATCATTTTGATCAAATGTGTGCATCCTTCAGACTATGCTCTAGTTATGACAGAGAAAATAATGGCAGAGGAAAACATTTTTTAGTTAAATTGGAGGTGAAATAATTGGGAAATTAACATAAACAGTTTGAGCTATGGATCTAAAACTTTGTAGGGTTGTTCTTATCAATGAGTCGACAATCTTATTAACCTTTGGTGGTTATAGATATTTTATTTTCCTAATTACCAGCTATCTGGCTTTTTTTTTGCCCATTTCTCCTAGCTGTATCAGGTGATCTCGTGAGCGGAATTCTACCCAAATGGTTAACGCTATGGATCTTGAATTTTGTAGGAATGTTCATTCCAATGAATAGACAATCTCAATAACTTTTGGTGTTTATGGATCGATGTTTGGCGTAATTATCAGAAGTTGGTCTTTGCATGTATTTTATACAAATTTATGTGAGAGAGATGGTTGCCGAGGAGGGGGCATTGATGTTAATGAACTCTAGTTCTCCCTACACGTTAATATGGGGGGGAGATATGTAACCAGTGATAACTGGCATACATGTGGTAAATGTACAACACAGTATCCTACTGTTTACCTGAAGGAGAATGATTTTGCATATCTTAAGGATGTCCGCTAGTGGCAAATCAAGGAAATTCACTTTTTGAATAATGTGTGTTGCTGCATTCACAATTGTGTTATATGTGGAAAAAACGAAGAAAAATATATAGGTTCATGTGCATTTTTTAGCTGTAGACTGCCAAATGGACCATGCTCCATTTGATAACCCAGAAAACGGAATAACCCCGGTTTTGAGGCATATTCATGAAACAATCATATAAATAGTTTTGAACTTTTTCTTATATTCTAACTGTTTAAAGATAATAATGTCTAATAAATTTTATCAAATTGAATGAATGTTGCTGCACAAAATGCTGGGCTAAAAGACTTAACCTAGGAAAGGGAGATAACCTAGTACGAAAAACAGGCAAAAACATGGAAAATGGCCTCCAGGTAATATGCCAATATTCACCAGTTAAAATTATTTCCGCATATGTTCTCCAAAGGGTGAAATGAGATTTTACGACCACAGTTCACTGCCAGATGACCATTGTTCACTGGCATATATTCAGAATCTGTTCATTGCTATTATGTTAATATCTATCGGAAAGGTAGATTATCACTAATTCCCAAAAGTGTTAATATCGCATACTCGTGAATGCTATAACTTACTAATGTGACCCATTCCTCAGTTCATCCAGTATGATTGTACCTCAGGAAATTATTCTAAACAAGGATTACTGAATGCAAATATTTTGTGACGTCAGCTTTTCTGAAATATTGTGAAAAATTGCTGAACGTGATGTTATATATTTCAAGAGGGTGACTCAAAATCTGTTAACAAACTGTTCCTCCTAGAGGCCCTCCAAAAAAAAAAAAGATAAATTGAAAAATAAAATCTAATTCTCTCTATGGCTCGCTCTGTCTCTCTGAAATATTGTTAGAATTTGGTAAAAATATCAATTAATAGGTCCTTCTAATGGTTAATTCTGAAAGTACATATTGTCACTGCTGAAAAGATTTTGTTTACCAATTTTCACCCCTCTTCACCCCTCACGTCATCATTTCAGCCTCAAGAATTCCTGTCGAATGACTTGACGAAAACGGCTGAGCCTCACAATGATTACTTCAGTGCGAATTTCCTTCTCTCATTTCCTGTGGCAGGAATACACAGCGTGGCAATTACAGCTGTTATATTGGACTCGGAGGACATTGAATGGAATGCCGGCCCTCAGAGCTCGTTCCTTGTTAAATCAGATGATGAAGCTCTTCAAAAACAGCAGCACATCGCGAAAGCTCAACACAAAGCAAGCTTGGCGGCTCAACACTAATTGGATATAATTTGACTGTATTCAACTGACAGATTTCAACAAACTTGTATTGAACCAAATATTCATATATGTTGAATGTATAGAATACATGAATATCAAATCAAAATATTTGACTTTTATTTTTATATTTTAACCTTCAGTGTGTTGTCTCTTGGGCAAACACATGTTATATCTCGGACAAAATTTTACACTGCTGCAGTACAGTATTTGCTAAGCTACAGAAACCCTTTGTCCATAAATGGGGTACGTATGTTTATACCTCCCTGACCAATAACAGAAACGATTTTCCGCAAAAAACTATATAGAAACCTAATGCCATAATCATTCTAGTCTGCACTGAAACTTCATTAAATACTTCTTGAGGAGTCTGCACATAGATATGAATGTATGAAAATAGAATTATCACAATAGGAGTTGCAGAAGTCTAGTAATTTAATCAAAGTATTACATTGTCCGGCTTAGCTCAGAGCCCCAAAGACGCAGCCCCTCCACAACTGGCGGCGCCTGCAACACGGATCCACAAGCTGGACATCCCAGGAGAGGCCATAAACCACATCGAGGGATTACCCTCCAACACACCAACCTTCAGTAGTCTCCGTCCACTGAGCCCGATTACACCCAGGACGTCACCGATCCAGCAGGTCAATCGTCACCTGGCCAACATGGCAATCAAGCCACCAGAATTGTTAAACACTTGTTATGTTCTTCACTTCTGTCCATCAAATCGACGACAGTATTTCCTTTGACCTGTATAAACTAGTATATGTCATTACACTAATTGCCTCATTGAACACACTCGCCTTAGTCTTAGTCCGCTAGAGGTTCAAACTGAACACAATTCCCCCCCCCCCCCCGCCCTCCCCCCGTGGCCCATCATCACTCATGCCCCCTTTTTTGTCAACGCACACACACACAAACAACTGAGACCAGAAACATGGACTAATCTGCCCAGGGATACTGTCATCGGACAGCGCTGAGCCGCGAAGCCGTCCTTACCTTGCCTATTCACACTATTGTTCCATAGCAGACAGGGTTTTTTTAAAGTCTATGGGCTGATGTTTAATTGGAAATGGTCTTAACAGAACCTCCTCCGAATTTGTCAGGACACAGCATATTTAGCCATGAATTATTCTGAGTAACGCTGCAATGTTGAAATTAACTCCAAACAATTGTGATATAATATTCTATATTTCAGCTGTGATTATGCCATCGTCAGGAATACATATATGAGCATGTAGAGTATACATATGGCTATACATACAGGCTTAAGCAAAAAGGGCAGCGAATGTGCAACCAAGCAATAGAGTTCAACAAACAATGATAAAACGTGATCGTGGAAGTTACATTTACCGCCCTTTTTGCTTAGCCTGTACAGGGCAAGTCCAAAAAAATGTCCACCAGGCACCTGTGGTTTTGTTAATTTATTCATTCTGAAGTTATAATTATTGTGTATATGAATATAACACATGCAAGGGTACTTCATCTCTGCACTACATTCACCCATGGCATGTTTTATTTAGGGACGAAAATATACATATATTCTGTATATACCAATGGCACTCGTGAAAGTAAAGTGCATTCTCTCCAATAATGCATAAATGAGATAGCAGTGGTCGAACAAAGAGGAATGACAAGCACACTTTGCTGTTTACTTGATCTCAGATGCTCATTTCTTAAATTTTTTCCTGTTTCTCCGACAACTGCGGTCTCATTTCTGCGTTCTGGAGAGAATGAAGTTTCTTTTCACGAGTGCCATTGGTATATACACAAAATAGATATATTTTCATCCATAAATAAAACATATCATGGGTGAATGTAGTGGAGAGATGAAGTACCCTTCCATGTGTTATATTCATATACAGAATAAATTATACGTAACTTCAGATGAATAAATTAACAAAACCACAGGTGGACTTTGCTACCACCCCCGTATCATATAGCCGACTCTAAATAACATGTTTATTCCTGAAGCGATGGCATAATCAATGGAAGCTAAAAATTAAACATTTATAATCAATGTTACTATTTATTATCAACTCAAATCAAACCTGCTATTGCTATGCCTATATCTTCCGGAGATTCCATTTGCAGAATAAAAGTTCTCTCCCCTTAGGGAGCTCAGTCGGGTTACTCTGCACATGCGCTCACATGAAAACCTCTATTTATTGCCCAAACCTACACCTGCTTTGCTATATGCCTTAATTCCGCCAGGAATATACAATACAAACGTTAAAACGGAAGTTTAAAACAAAAGTAATCTCCCCCTGGGGAGCTACCTCCCCCTGGGAGTTATCTCCCTTTGGGGAGCTCTCCCAGCATCTCCCCTTTGGGGAGCTCTCTCAGCTCAGCCAGGATATATAAGGCCAGCTCCCAGTATACACTTCCTCTTTTCTCGTTTGTACCTCGAGTGGTGCACGTCAGGGAGTTTGCAATACAGTGCTAGTTGTTGTTGTTAGACTAGTTGTTGTTGTTCAAAGACTTGTTTATTTTCTAAACATTTTCTTTCTTGAATAATGTCTGAGTTTTCTGTTCCCATTCCTTTAAATTCTTGCCGTGCGTGTGGGCGAATTTCGACACGCTTAGATGCCCACACGCGTTGTTTCGTTTGTAAGGACAAAATTTGCTATCGAAATAACACGTGTAATGAATGTGTGTCTTGGGATAATGATGCTTGGAAAAATTATGCACAAGCCTGTAGGTCCTATTTACTGCAGGCTTCAGAGAACCCCGATCTATCGGAAGTCGATAGACGTGTGTTGGAAATTGCATTAGTTGAGGACATTAAATTTAATCAAGATCTGGGTGGTCCCGTTTTAGATTTGTCCTGTAATTCAAAAAGTCCGACTCCTTCTTCTGGGTCTGGGGATATACCACCTAGCGGTATGGTTGTACGACATGATAACCAAAGTGTACTGGATAGCTTGGCCTCCACGGGTCTTGCTTTGTCTGGAGGCCTTGAGAAACCGGTTCCTTTGTTCAAGCAAACAAAGGCCAGGTCACAGCTACCGCGACGCTCTATTGTATCCGACGGACAAAAGATTTCGACCTTACCGCATGTTAGTTCTCCGACTCCTTTGT